>JAXIVD010003677.1:27500-30000 GCA_036785275.1 Cancer borealis
ATGGTGTGGTATAGAATACCAGGTAGAATGTCCTTAGTAAGCATGCAGGCTTCCGTTACCTCTTGTCTTGTGTTGGATTTCCCTCTTTCTCTCGTCTCTTCTCCTCTCCTGCTCCTCCTTCTCCTCCTCATATGCAATGAACCTCGATAGGAAAGATGCCCTTCCCTTTATGCTGAAAGAGCACCTTATGTAAAATTCCGTTTGGCTTTCTAGCACTCTAGAAGATTTACGAGAGAGAGAGAGAGAGAGAGAGAGAGAGAGAGAGAGAGAGAGAGAGAGAGAGAGAGAGAGAGAGAGAGAAAGAGAAAGAGAAAGAGAGAGAGAGAGAGAGAGAGAGAGAGAAGTAAAAATGGTAGAAGTGACCTTAAAGGGGGGAAGAAATAAATAATTTACGAAGACGTGGTGGAGGATTATCATAAAATAAGAAAAGGAGAAAAGCAGCATTGTAAATAATAGATATGACTTGGAAAAGAAAGGTGCAATGATAAAACATGTTAATAAAAAAATACTCGCCATGAAAAGATAAACGTGAATAAGGATAAATAAAAATTTGGAGGAAAGGTGATCATATCAATTGAAGATGAGAGCAAGATTCAAGAACAGAACTAATGCAGGATAGAAAAAGGATAATGTACATAATATTTTTACCTTAGTCCTTTGTTGGCCATCCCATCTTACTGACCGATGAGTCCAAAGTTTTTGTTCAACTGGATGCACCAAGTTTTGCACAGGGAACTGAGATTTACCGAGTACCTTCATGTTTTAGCCGCCGTTGATAACATTTTCTCGATCTAGGACATTAAATAAAAAAAAGCTTTACTTATTCCATGGGTGGCCACACTGATTTGAGATGATGTTCATAAAACTAGTTATTTTCATTTTTTTTCATACCATGTGTTGCCAGTTGCGCAACTCTCAAATAATGGGCAACATTCATAAAAAAAAAAAAAAATGCTCCTGATAGACACCAAAAACATTCAGTGGAAAGTGTTTTATATAGAAGTATATTGTGGAGTAATGCGGTTATGTTTTTTTTTTTGTTGCTTATTAACCGCAAAGTGAAAAAGGATATTGCCAGTGATAATAGTAATAGTAATGACTTGCCAAAACTAACACAATTTTCTCTTTTCCAGGTAAATTGCCGGGAAGCAGAGGTGATACAGGTTAGAAGGGTGTAGGTGAGGCAGACAAGGAACTGAGCATAGATAATAGAGGTGGGTAAGGTGTGTGGTAAGTGGTGAGGCGACGCTGGAGGTAAGGTACACCCTCACGCCCTCATCTTTGTTGTTGTAAGTTAAACAGGCTGATAATATGTAGAATTACATGGTGCCGGTTAAAAGACACAAAGCTTAAGGAGAAGGGTGCAGTTGAGGCTTAAGAAGAGAATGTAAACAAAGAAAAGGAGCTAAACAGGTAGGAGGAGGAATACATAGAAAAAAACAGATACCAGAGACCTGTAAACCTGATAAACTACGTGTGGAAAAACAGGATAGAATAAAGCAAGGCTCCTTAACCCCCAGCTCTCCCTCAGGTAACATTTCGACAAGAAACAATTTGAAGGAAACACCATGTTTACAGATTTTTATAGTGACGCCTCATATGTTTAGGTTCTCTCGTAAACATGTTGAGAACGTGCGAAGCTTATCACTGCTACAGCCTCAGACGCATATAAACGTTGTTAGTCCCGTCTGAGGACAGTATGGCAGCAATTTAGGTAGTGTTTGGCCACTCGGCGGTGATATCAAAGAATGGAAAGTGGTCAGCGTATAACGGGGATTTGAACCCGGGATCCTAGGCTCGCTAGGTGCTAGACCACTGTACCGCAAGCGAGGGGGCATATAGAAAGGGAGGAATGGTGAGAGACAGAAATGAAGGGATGAAAGTAAGAAAGAAGGATTGACGTCAGATGGTGATGTTTTTCCTCCTCCTCTTCCTCCTCCTCCTCCTCTTCCTCCTCCTCCTCCTCCTCCTCCTCCTCCTCCTCCTCCTCCTCCTCCTCCTCCTCCTCCTCCTCCTCCTCCTCCTCCTCCTCCTCCTCCTCCTCCTCCTCCTCCTCCTCTTCCTCCTCCTCTTAAAATGTGGGTAAATTTTATTTCATTTGAAGGAATATGATATCATTGCCCTGCATAGTCTCAGGTCACCCTTGGGCAAGAAGTAACATCTGCTAAGTTCACCATACAAGGGTCACGGTGAAGCCACTGGGCAGAAGTAGTGGTGGACTGGACTGCAGGCAAATTATCTCCTTAAAGACGATAGCTGGAGTTACAGGGTCCTAGTTAGCTGCATCATGCCCAAGTCACATGGACCTGTGGTATAGAGGAGTGTGGTGATCTGTGCACTAGAAAATCTCCGAGAACTAGTTGTCTGGAATATTCTGTCTGCCAATGTTGTTGATAGATTAATACTAACAACTTTCAAGAACAGACTAGACAAGTAGTTTGACTCCAATCCTCAACTGAGATTTTATTTCTTCTTAAAAGCTAATCAAATTTTGGAAATG
>JAXIVD010003677.1:40000-42500 GCA_036785275.1 Cancer borealis
ATCCTTCTCCTCCTCCTCCTCCTCCTCCTCCTCTCGTCCTCCTCCTCCTCCTCCTCCTCCTCCTCCTCCCTCCTCCCTCCTCCTCCTCCTCCTCCTCCTCCTCCTCCTCCTCCTCCTCCTCCTCCTCCTCTCTCCTCCTCCTCCTCCTCCTCCTCTCCTCCTCCTCTCCTCCACCTCCTCCTCCTCCTCAAGAAGAAGAGTTAAGTTTATTTACTTGAAGTGTGTGTATTTGTGTCTGTGTATTTTCAGTCGTATAATTATTTATATTATTATTTATATTATCATTAACTCGCAATGGGTTTATGTATGGGCTCAAATTGCTCAGAAAAAAAATCCTCAAACACATCAGGACCTTCTTCCAGAGGGATAGATCAACTCCACAGGATCTGATCCACTGAAATCATCTGTTACCTGCACTTTTTAGACAATGGAGGCTGCGGCATCAAGGCTTGTGTGGCCCTATCAAATTTCTAAGAAGAATTCCTTAGGAAGGAAAAATTTACCGCTATAATCTAACTAAACTTACAAAATTAATTGACTTGCATTTGACCTCGGTGGAGTGTGGACGTGATTTTTAGTTTGCTATCCTGACCTGACGCCACACATAAGTACCAATAGACATAGGCTACTTCATCTTTAATTTTTTTACCGCTCCTAAACATTATACACAATTCCTTTTCCCCAGGACACACACCTTGTATAGATTAATAATTATTTTATGTGTTGAACATTTTTGGAAGCCTAAATACTTCCTCTTACAGTTGTGTACATTATTGTTATTGATTTAATCTTACTATTTATTTGCTTGTTCTTTGTGGTGTCTCCTTTATTTAGTAATTATCCATTTTCTCCCTTGTGTATGTTGTATTTGGTTGATAAAGGAAAAATGTTCTACTTAACACTCGCTCAAAATTTTGAATCTTAAAAATTTAGACCTGACTCCACGATACTGAGAATTCAGATACTATCTGACCCGTTTTAATTATAATACATATACCTGCCCTGACCCTTTCACAATTTTAATCTTTGTTTTTATCCTTGTTCAGACAGATCAACTAAATCTGTCTACCTGTTTCTGACCCTTATCTAGCTAACTGTGTTTACCTGACTGTACACCAAGTAAAAAAAACTAACCGGCGCTACTAACGGGCGGAGGCCGACCATCTAAAGCTTCAATTAAGCCTACCGACTACACAGGTTTAAGTTTTTTTAAATAGTTAATTTGAAAGCGTCATCTTTTGAGTCTTTAAATCTTCCTGTCACTGGAGATGACTGAAGACACGTCTTGAAGGCTGGAGTTGATTCAAGGACTTGATACTGAGATTGAAGGTTGAAGATGTGCGCTGCGAGCTTGATGTGCATCCAAGAGTGTTGGTGCTTTTTCTTGATTCTTGATTTTTCTTGATCTTTCTTGATGATTAAACTTATGTGTGTTTTTACCAACCGCAAATCTTTTCAGAGGACAGACGAAATCACTATTTCAACCAGCAGGACCGCCGCAAGCTGACGTTGAGTTGTGGCCGTGGTAGCGTGGTAGCCGAAGGATTGACTGATTGGATTGGGGGAGCGATAGATTAACAGAGGATTGGGTTCGTTGCTGCGTGGTGGAGAATACTGGTATTTTTTCTTATTAGGAGACGATTTAGACACTGTTGGATTTCCTTGATTTAATGTACACATAAGAATTCAGACAATGTACATATAAGAATGATGACAGGCAGCGAAGGAAACCTTCCGAGATGAGCGACGTATTTTTTCGGATCATATGTGTGTATAACAGTGCTATCTTATTATTGGTCATTTCTACATCAAGTAATTTTATTTCGACGTTTATTTTATTATGATCTTCAGCCAAAAGTTGAAAATCACTGGTTATTTCCAAGATCTTTTTCTTTTATGTCGCCTTTATGGGGATTCCTCCTATTTGTATTCCGTTCTCGGTTTCGGTCCTTCTTTCCAAAAATTTTATAACACGGGATTTGTCTCCAGTGAATTCCATTTTTCATGTTTGGCTCCAGTTGAATAATTTATTGGTCTTTTTTTTAAGATTATTTTATGATGGATATAAATCAAGAGTTTTAGCGTCGCCCGCATGCATATTTGAGTATCAGCTGGTCCAGGTTTTGTTATAATTCATTAGTCCAAACCAATCATATATAGCATGAGTATAACTAGGGCTAGAACAAAGGGCACAACAGTACTCAATTCTGATCTTCACACTTCTCCAACCAATTTTTTTCTTCTGTCATATTTTTACTCTGTTGCTAAAATGATCTTCAATCCTTGTAGACAGAAGATATAAAAACGTCTCTTTTCTCCAACCCACAAACTAGTTTTTGATTTGGGGTACTTGAGCAGCAGCTTTTCTTTAAGGCTAAATAAGCACAATCAAACCATCCGTCTCTTTCCTGCACTACGCCTGAAGTTTTGAATCTTTGTCGAATGGGTTGTTGGACCGTAGAGTAAGTTTGTGACGCAGGATTTCCCATAACCAAATTGA
>JAXIVD010003678.1:2500-10000 GCA_036785275.1 Cancer borealis
AGGTGTAATATTGTTAAGGTTAATCTCGAGGTTCATCAGACTTGAATTTACTTTTCAAGAACCTAATGGTGTTTTCAATAACACATTTAGTTATATAAAGTTTTTTTTATTGTACAATAAGCAGGTTGCTGATAACACTATGTAACACATGTTTTGTTTATTTGTTTTTTTCAATGTTCATATATGTATTTTTTGCCACTGAATTCAAAAATCACATTCGTTTTGACGTAATATCGATAGTTTTTTATTTATTCTTAATTTAATATTTTCTCGTTATATACGCAACCTTTCTCTACAGCAGTATGTTGGTTCAATCTAATCTAATATTGTAAGGATAATTACACAACATTTAGTATTTTTTTCATATATTGAAAGGTATTTAGGAAGTACAATATTAATTAGAGCAAAGGAAACAATACAACTCTGCACTGTAAATGCTTTGATAACTCTTCTCTAAAGATTAGAAGTGTTTTGACGATCGAGATTTTTTAGAGTGCATACTTTCATCTTTGCTGACTAGAGACCATATATAATCTCCCATCATAGCAGTATCCCATCGTCCTTGATATCTTCTTTCCGTTGTTGCGATGTCCTGATGAAATCTCTCACCATGCTCCTCACTGACATCACCCAATTTTTCGGGGAAGAAATCTAGGTGAGAATGCAAAAAATGAACCTTCAAGGACATACGACAACCCAGTTTCTTGAAGTTCTCAATAAGCTTTGCTACCAGTTGTTTGTAATTAGAATTCTTGTGATTTCCTAGGAATCTACGAACTACATCACGAAATGCACACCAAGCTTCTTTTTCAACTTTTGTCATCGCTCTTTCCAGTTTCTCCGACTTCAACATTGGATTTACTTGGGGTCCAACAAATATACCACCCTTGATCTTAGCCTCAGATAGGTTTGGAAACATGAGACGAATTTCTTGCAAAGCTTCTCCTCCAAAATCTAAGGCCTTCACAAACTGTTTTACCAATCCTAGTTTAATATGAAGTGGGGGTAATAAGACTTTGTTGGAATCTACTAGAGGCTGTCTGAGAGCATTTAACATTCCTGGCTGCAGTTCCACTCGTGGGGGCCAATGAACTTTCTTGTAATGATCATCATCAGCTCTGCTGTCCCATAAGCAAAGGAAACATGAATACTTTGTGTATCCCCCTTGCAAGTCAAGCAAGAAGGCGAGCATCTTGAAATCACCACAAACATCCCACTTGGATTCAGCATAACTTATTTTGTCAAGAAGTTGTTTGACATTATCATAGTTTTTTTTTTTCTGTACGGAGTGTGCAAGAGGCAGAGATGTATATTTATTTCCATTGTGGAGCAATACTGCTTTGAGACATCGTGTTGAGCTATCTATGAACAGTCGCCATTCTATAGGATCATGCTCGAGTCCAAGAGCAGTAAACAAACCAGTAATATCCTTACAATAACACGGATCATCACTAATGTCATAGTAAATTTCAAATTCTTCATGAGGGCCCATGGTTTGTCCTGGTCACCCATGGGCATTCCGAAATAGAGTCTGTACGCTATGCACAATTTAGTACCTTTCACGATCTTATGTAATACCTGCTTTTTTTTCCAATATAACAACCACACACATAGCAAAATGTATCTGAAGGATTTTTACATCCTCTAGTATCCATCATAAAAACTACAGAACTCAGACATTGATCTGAAAGAAAAAAATATATATACATTTAATAGCGAAACATTAAAATTCCGAATATATGATAATATTGAAACACGATGTATTTCTATAACGGTCAATGATACAGAAAAAATAATTACATTTTTGGAATCAGCAGAAGAAATTGATTAATAAACAGTAAAAAAAATTACAATAAACAAAACTTTTGTAAAAAAAAAAAATGTTACGTTGTGTAATTAGGGGTGCCGCTGTCGCTCTAAATGCATCAGGAAATGAAAATTGTAACTCGATACTTCCTCGGAGAAGTAAACGGCCATTACGGAGTCCGGGATTTAAAGAACATAAGAAATGAGAAGACTGCAAGATCGAGGCCAATTAATGACCTACACGAGGCAGCTCCTTGTCTCTCACCCTTAGAATAATCCAATATTTAGCCATCCCACCTGTCATCCCTATCCATACTCTCATCCAACCGTCTTTTAAAGCTGCCTATTGACTCAGCACTTACTACGTGTCTATCCAGCCTATTCCAATCGTTCACGACTCTGTTAGTGAACCAATATCTAGGGAACCAATATATAGGGAGTGGAGATTAAGACGTTTTAACCTATCTTTGTAGGGTAAATTTCTCAGCCCCTGAATCATCTTGGTCATTCTTCTCTGGACTGCCTCCAAGGAGCCTATATCCTGCAGCATCCTAGCATCATCTAAATTCTTTACCAGTCTTCCTATCTTTGTGTCATCGGCAAATTTACTGATATCACTGTTTATTCCTGTCTCTAAGTCATTTATATAGATTATGAATAACAACGGTCCTAGTACTGATCCCTGTGGTATCTCACTAGTGACATTACCCCATCCTGATTTCTTCCCATTAATCTGTACTCTCTGTTCCCTACTAGTAAGCCATCCACTAATCCACTCTAGTATCTTCCCACCTATGCCATGAGCCTTGACTTTACTTAACAGTCTCCTATGGGGTACTTTGTCAAAGGCTTTACTGAAGTCCAAATAAACTATATCATACTCGTCCCCCTTATCTATGGTTTCAAATACTTTCCTATAGAAGGATAATGAATTTGTCAGTCAGAACTTCCCCTTGCTAAAACCATGTTGACTATGTCTAATTCGCTTGTGATCATCTAAATGTTTTTTAATTGCCCTTGCTATGATAGCTTCTAACATCTTGCCTACCACTCATGTTAAACTGATTGGGCGGTAGTTACTAGTTTCCTCACCATTTTCTATCAAGTTGCCATCCATTCCTTTAAGAGGTTCTATTCTTTCCTTTGTTTTAACCTTGTACAGCTGATAGAATTCCTTTGGATCCTTCTGGGCATCTCTAGCTATCCTAACCTCATAATTCCTCTTTGCAGTCCTAATATTCTTTTTTAATATTTGTGTTAAGGTATATGTTTATGTTTGTGTCGCTAAGGGTGGATAAGCATTTGTAAGAGCACCACCACGGATATAGCGAGTACTTTATTTATTTATTCATCATTAAAGTTGTCCATTATTTACTATATTCGTTTTCTGTTCGTATACCAACTCTGACCCTCGGTACACTAGCATCATCTAAATTCTTTACCTGTCTTCCTATCTTTGTGTCATCGGCAAATTTACTGATATCACTATTTATTCCTGTCTCTAAGTCATTTATATAAATTATGAATAACAATGGTCCTAGTACTGATCCCTGTGGTACCCCACTAGTGATATTACCCCATTCTGATTTCTTCCCATTAATTTGTACCCTCTGTTCCTTACCAATAAGCCATCCCCTAATCCATTCTAGTACCTTCCCACCTATGCCGTGAGCCTTAACTTTACTTAATAGTCTCCTATGGGGTACTCTGTCAAAGGCTTTACTGAAGTCCAAATAAACTATATCATACTCGTCCCCCTTATCTATTGTTTCAAATACTTTCCTATAGAAGGATAATAAATTTGTGAGACATGACTTCCCCTTGCTAAAACCATGTTGACTATGTCTAATTAGCTTGTGTTCATCTAAATGTTTCCTAATTGCCCTTGCTATGATAGCTTATAACATCTTGCCTACCACTGATGTTAAACTAATTGGGCGGTAGTTACTACTTTCTGCCTTATCTCCTTTCTTGAATATAGGAACTACATTTGCCTGCCTCCATAGCCTAGGAACAACTTTCCTAGCTAGGTCATTATATTGCACGACTACCTGTACTTCTAATGCTGCTATTCATCCATTTTGGATCATTTCTATTTGACCTAATCCTCCTCTTAGGTATATACTGTTCCTGCCTTGTATGAGTTTCCTTAACTATGCTATTGTAATGCAATTCTACCTCAATGTTTTGATCCTCCTCTCTGCCTACTCCTATTCCCTCCCAATCTATACTTTGGAGGTGGTGTCTAAGGCCCTGGTAATTGGCTTTTCTAAAATCTGGTACTAAAGCAGTGTTTTGTTCTACCTCCCTCTTTGCATTAATCTTGAATCTAATTTCATGGTAGTCACTAACATCAAATCTCGTTCCTGTCTCAGTCTGACTGACCAAAATTTCATTATTCGTGAAGACCAGATCCAAAATATTTCCCTGTCATGTTGGTTCCCTTACAAGTTGTATGAAAAGACCATCCTGGACGACATTTAAGAATTCCTCCGAGCTCCCGTCTCCTGTCATACTATCCCAGTCTATTCTCCTATAATTAAAGTCCCCCATAATGCACACATTATTATACCTAAATGCCCTTGCAAGCTCTTGCATCGGGGGTGCACTAGTTGCTTCGTCTAAATCCGGAGGCCTATATATAATCCCTACAACAAACTTTTTCCCTCCTGTAATAATGTCAATCCATAATGATTCCATATTCCTATCTGCTTTTATTGTGGTATTGACATGGTTATTTTATGTGTTTCTAACGTACAATGCTGTTTCAATCGCCAAATCCATGATAAGATTACATAACATTGAAGCAGAAGAGGATAAAACAAGGATTGAGATGAAAGGAGTACAGTTGGAGGTGAGTGAATGTAAATATTCAGTTGATAACTTATTTGCAAGGATGAACGCCGCTGAGTCAACTTTCAATGAATGGCCCACGGAAAGAAAGGATTTGAAGAAGGAAATAGATAACCTCAATAAGGTAAATGATGAAAGAGTAAAGGAGATTGAAAAGTTGAAATGTGAAAACAAGGGAGTAAGAAATGAGTGGATATAAAAAATCACTTAAAAACTTATTGGAGAGGATTAACACTAATGAGTCCAATCTCTATGATTTGTGTAAGGAAAAGTCATTTGAAAAATCTAATAGACAACCTCAAGAAAGTAAATAATGAGGGGGTAAAGGTGATTGACAAACTAACAAGTGAAAATGTTGCTTTAAAGAACACCCAAGGATTTTCAAAACAAGAGATTACAGAGGAATTTAAAGATTTTGTTAACAATGAAGTGAAAACCTGGAAAGAAGAAAAAGAAAAGGATAAAATTAGCTTCAAAGAAATATTCGAACAGCAAGAAATGGAAAGCAAAGTGAGAATGGAAAAAAAAGTAATTAAAGTATTAAAAACTAATGAAAACATTGTCAGTGACGCAGCAGAGAAGAAAAAGAATATAATGATATACGGAATGAAAGAAAATGTTATACTTATTAGAACAAAGAGAGAAAAAGAAGAAATCAATGCATAAAGGAAATAGTAAAACAATTAAATAATGAGGCTGAGAATACTAAATTTGAGGAGGAAGTAGAGGAAGTAATGAGGTTAGGTCCGTACATTGAAGGAGGTGTTAGACCAATCAAACTGAGACTTAAAACTCAGGCTGCAGCAGAAGAGATTTTAGCTAGGACTTACAAGCTGAGGGACATTGTAGAATGTAAAAATGTGTTAATTAGAAAGAGTATGAATGAAGAAGAGAGACAACAATTTAAAGAATTGAAGGAAGAGGCAAAGCAGAAAAATTATGAAAGAATAACAGAGAAGAAAACAAAGTTGTTTTAGAAAGTAAAGAATAAGATAATGAAATGGTACATAAACAACAGATATTAGAAAGAAAAGAAAATTAAATTAATGAAGCAGTTACAAAACGAAGTGATGAAATAAAAGTAATGTATACTAACATATATGGAATAATTTCAAGAAAACTTGAGTTAATACATTATCTAAAAGAGAAAAACCAGACATTGTATGCCTAACAGAAACAAAAGTATGCCAAAAAATACAGACTAACATTGAAAATTATAATTATAATATATGGAGAAAGGATAGAAAAGACAAAAAAGGTGGTGGTGTGATGCTAATGATAAAATCTATGATAAAATAAAATGTAGAATATGGAAAAGGTAAAGCAGAATTGATGAGTGCACAGATTAATACAAGATGTGGAGAAAGCCAAAAAACAGTACGTAGTACCATACGTACCCCCAAAAGCAAAAACTTGGACGAAGGAAGAACATGAAATAATAGAAGATACCCTAGAGAGCTTAGAAAAAATGAATAAAAGAAGTAAAAGAGTAACACTGGTGGGAAATTTTAATTGCAGTGAAGTTAATTAGGAGACGTTTGAAAGCGGAGGTGAAAAAACATAGGGGATATAGATTATTGAGACTAACGATATATAATACATTGTACATACATTGATTCAATGGGTAACTGAAAATACAAGATTTAGAGGCAAAGATAAACCATCAAGATTAGATCTTTTATTTACTAAAGGAATAAATCTAGAAACAGATATTAATTATCAATGCCCTTTTGGAAGGAGTGACCATGTGGTCCTGGAAATTGAAATTAAGGGAGATATAAAAAAAAAAAAAAAGATAAATCATACAAAAAGAAAAGATGAAATTATGCAAAAGCAAACTATACTGCAATGAAGGAGTTTTTCAATTAAATTGACTGGATGAAAATGAAGGAATCAAAGGACGTACAAGAGAAATATGAGCTCTTCCTGATAATATACGAGCAAGGAGTAAGGGAATACGTTCCATTTTATCAAGTAAATGAAAAAGGTAAAAAAGAGCAGTTTAACGGAAAATGTGAAAGAGCTAAAAGGAGAAGAGATGAAGCATAGAGAAGAATGAAAAGAAAACCGGTCCAAGAAAGGAAAGAAGAATATAAACTAAAAAGGAATGAATATGTAAGGGTAAGAAGAGAAGAGATGTGAAAAAAGATATAGTTGACAAATGCAAGGAAGAACCAAAGCTGTTTTATAGATTTATTAATGGGAAAATAAAACACAAATAAATTATAACCAGATTGAAGGAAAATAATGAAGTATATGGGGACCCGAAAGAAATGAGTGAAGTGCTATATAAGAATTTTCAGAAAGTATTTACAACTGAATCTGACTTTGAAAAGCCACAAGGACAAGTGAGGAAAAACGAGAAGTGGGAAATCAAGATAAGTAAAAAAGAGATAGAAGTGATGTAGGAATTGGATGAAAGAAAAGCTATAGGACCAGATGGAGTATCAGGATACATATTGAAGGCGTGTAGACAAGCAATGGCTGAACCAATTCATGATATAATTGAGTGTTCCATTAAAACAGGAAAAGTCACTAAAGAATGGAAAAGATCTGATATAATGCCTATTTACAAGAATGGAAACATTGACCAGCATAGTGTGCAAGATATGTGAGGTCATCAAGAAACAATGGACTGATTACTTAGAAAGAGAAAGAATAATATCAGATAGACAATGTGGATTCAGAGCAAGAAGATTGTGTGTCACGAACTTACCAAGTTTTTATTCAAGAGTAATAGATATAACACAAGAAAGAGATGGATGGGCGAATTGCATATATTTCAGGGGCGTATATTCAGGATGTGCTAGGTGTGCGCCGCACAACCTCAGCCAGAGAGAG
>JAXIVD010003678.1:20000-32500 GCA_036785275.1 Cancer borealis
AACATCAAACAACAACAACACACACTACTCAGTCCACCACGAGCCTATCACCAGCTCACACCACAGCTCGCATGAGGGAGCCAAGCCTCGTGGCTCCCCTCACATCAACATATACCATCTCTCCAATATACAAGCTACCAGTGTATCAATCAACCTTGCAACAATAAACTAAAAAAACAAAACAAAGGCCGGTGTTGTTCTAACCCTTATGTAGCCGACACATCCTCAGCTACAAGCTAAAGTTATATTATAGGAATACCGGCAGGTATCGTACTCAATTAGATTAAACTTTAATATAATGCAAAATTATACCGTTTTTTGCAGGCAAATTGTGTACAATGAAGCTTGTGGGCATGATAAATAATTGAAAATGAGCTTTCAAAAGGTGTGGGTAATGCTAAATGTATGGGAGCGAGCGTAGTGTTACCCGCTGGCCGCTGGAGGCGCCACCATCGCGGCCAGAACAAAAAGTTAACATTGAATGGACCGTCCTGGTAAGTGTAGAGTCCTTGGGCATAGGTATTTTTTGTGGGGGGAACGGGTGGGACTGTTGGTGTCCATTTTGCTTGGGGCCCCCAAATGCTTTGAAACGGCCCTGGACATAATAAAATCTTTTGTACGTTACTACTAAAGGCCTCTTCTATTTGCGTGAATCCGTTTCAGATCACTGAATCTGGGCGGGACTTGGCCGCTCTGGGCGGGGCTTAGCCGCGAAATCGTGTTCTATTTACCATCTTAACCCGTGATCTGTAACAGATTCCTGAATCCGTCGAATCTGATTTGGGAGGTGGGTTATAGCAGACGACACTCGTTCGCGGGTTTTTTGCACCAGCCTGAACCAGCCTCTTCTCAGAAGTTAATATTGATATATACCTCCAATAAAACAGTGTATATATACGAGGAAGATAGTAAGCGGTAGAGAAATGTTGTAGAAATGTCACTGTAGGCACATAATTGTATAATAGTGGTGATGAATATCAAAAACAAAGTAGATATATAACAGCAGCCTCTTCTCGGAATCTATTATTAATATATACCTCCAATAAAAACAGTGTATATATACGAGAAAGCTATTAAGTGGTAGAAAAATATTTCAGAAATACTACTGTAGGCTTAAAATTATATAATAATGGTGATGAATACCAGAAATAAAGGAGATATAACAGCAGCCTCTAACCGGGTTATTTATTTTCTTTGAATTTTGATATATACTCCCAAGAAAATAACTTACTTGTATGTGAGAGATTAAATGGTACAAAAATTCTGCATAAATGTTAGTGTAGGTACAAAAATATGTATAACCGTAGCATATGAATAGTTAAATAAGATATCCCCAAAGTTTATTTTGGTTAAGGGGAAGCTCTACTCTACATTGATATACACAAATGATTCTGACACTCATTACCGTCCCAAATAAATAGTTAATAAGATATCCTCATTCCCCATCTTCTCCCAATAAACATGAGGACATGTGGGAATGTAAGGTTTTTTGGCTGGGTGTAAAAGTAAAGTTTTACCCAAATCTAACCTAACCAGGGAAAGCCTATCGGCGCTACAGATTAGACATATATAAAAATAAGGGGTATTTCTTTACAACTACTGCTCCACCTCTTTATTATATATATATGAAGTCTTACATACTACACATAGTGTACTCAACACATCTGTGAAGGTTTTAGGTGGTGCTTACCATCATTTACCTCGCAAAAAGTCTTTGAAATTTTGTTATGTTGGTTAAGTTAAGTTAAGTTATGGTTAGGTTAAGGTTGTTAGGTTAGTTTGCGGTTATGTTATGGTTATGTTAAGTTAGGTTTGGTGCGGTTCAGTTAGGTTCGGTTACATAACATTTTTACATTTTAATAACCAAACCCCAAAAAAAACTATTTTGCGAACCCTAACTCCCGGGTGATAAAATGTAAAAAATCTTATATAATTGAACCTAAATGAACCTAACCATAACATAACCCGTAACCTAACAACTTTAACATAACCATAACTTGACATAACCTAACCAACCTAACATAACCTATTATAATTTCAAAAAAGTTTTGCGAGGTAAATAATGGTGAGCACCGCCAGAAACCTTCAGATATGTTGAGTACACTATGTATAGTACATTTATAATAAAGAGGTGGAGCAGTAACCTTGAGGTTCATCAGACTTGAATCTACTTTTCAAGAATCTAATGGTGTTTTCAATAACACATTGTTATATAAAGATTTTTTATTGTACAATAAGCAGGTTGGTGATAATTAGGGATGCCGCTGTCACCCTAAATGCATCAGGAAATGAAAGTTGTAACTCTCAACACTTCCTCGGAGAAGTGACTAGTGTGACGGCTGGGCAGCGACTGGCCTCTCATTGTTATTGTTTTGATCCAGCGAATCCAAAACAGATTCTGCTGTTCTATTTGCACCCAATTAATCCAAAGGCCTCTTCTATTTGCGTGAATCCGTTTCAGATCACTGAATCTGGGTGGGGCTTGGCCGCTCTGGGCGGGGCTTAGCCGCGAAATCGTGTTCTATTTACCATCTTAACCCGTGATCTGTAACAGATTCCTGAATCCGTCGAATCTGATTTGGGAGGTGGGTTATAGCAGACGACACTCGTTCGCGGGTTTTTTGCACCAGCCTGAGCCAGCCTCTTCTCAGAAGTTAATATTGATATATACCTCCAATAAAACAGTGTATATATACGAGGAAGATAGTAAGCGGTAGAGAAATGTTGTAGAAATGTTACTGTAGGCACAGAATTGTATAATAGTGGTGATGAATATCAAAAACAAAGGAGATATATAACAGCAGCCTCTTCTCGGAATCTATTATTAATATATACCTCCAATAAAAACAGTGTATATATACGAGAAAGATATTAAGTGATAGAAAAATGTTTCAGAAATACTACTGTAGGCTTAAAATTGTATAATAATGGTGATGAATACCAGAAACGAAGGAGATATAACAGCAGCCTCTAACCGGGTTATTTATTTTCTTGGAATTTTGATATATACTCCCAAGAAAACAATTTACTTGTACGTGAAAGAGATTAGATGGTACAAAAATTCTGCATAAATGTTTGCAAAAATATGTATAACCGTAGCATATGAATAGTTAAATAAGATATCCCCAAAGTTTATTTTGGTTAAGGGGAAACTCTACTCTACATTGATATACACAAATGATTCTGACACTCATTACCGTCCCAAATAAATAGTTAATAAGATATCCCCATTCCCCATCTTCTCCCAATAAACATGAGGACATGTGGGAATGTAAGGTTTTTTGGCTGGATGTAAAAGTAAAGTTTTACCCAAATCTAACCTAACCACGGAAAGCCTATAGGCGCTACAGATTAGACATATATAAAAATAAGAGGTATTTCTTTACAACTACTGCTCCACCTCTTTATAATAAACATGAAGTCTTACATACTATACATAGTGTACTCAACACATCTGTGAAGGTTTTAGGCGGTGCTTACCATTATTTACCTCGCAAAATGTCTTTGAAGTTATGTTATGTTGGTTAAGTTAGGTTGAGTTATGGTTAGGTTAAGGTTGTTAGGTTAAGTTTGTTAGGTTAGTTTGCAGTTATGTTATGGTTATGTTAAGTTAGGTTTGGTGCGGTTCAGTTACATAAGATTTTTACATTTTAATACCCAAACCCCCCAAAAAACTAATTTGCGAACCCTAACTTCCGGGTGATAAAATGTAAAAAATCTTATATAATCGAACCTAACCATAACATAACCGTAACCTAACAACTTCAACATAACCATAACTTGACATAATCTAACCAACCTAACCTAACCTATCATAATTTCAAAGAAGTTTTGCGAGGTAAAAAACGGTGAGCACCGCCAGAAACCTTCACAGATATGTTGAGTACACTATGTATAGTATATTTATAATAAAGAGGTGGAGCAGTATTTGTAAAGAAATAATAGGTGTAACATTGTCAAGGTTAACCTTGAGGTTCATCAGACTTGAATCTACTTTTCAAGAATCTAATGGTGTTTTCAATAACACATTTAGTTATATAAAGATTTTTTATTGTACAATAAGCAGGTTGGTGATAATTAGGACTGCCGCTGTCACCCTAAATGCATCAGGAAATGAAAGTTATAACTCTCAACACTTCCTCGGAGAAGTGACTAGTGTGACGGCTGGGCAGCGACTGGCCTCTCATTGTTATTGTTTTGATCCAGCGAATCCAAAACAGATTCTGCTGTTCTATTTGCACCCAATTAATCCAAAACAGATTCGGATTCGGAGCAGAATCCGGAGTAGATTATTGAGAACAAATAGAAGAGGCCTTAGTAGGTGATTTGTCAATAGATTCCTTAGTGTACTCCTTGCTTTATAACTAGTTATAAAAACAACGTAAATGATAGTAATGTTATAAAGAGTTAAAATCGTTCTGATAATTACAGAAACGATAGTAGAAGAAAGAATATTGTGGTGTTAATACCTTTAAATATTATCACTAATTTAGCGTTTCTTTCTGTTACTGCTGTTATTGTTTTTTGTATTATTGTTATTACTATTATTATTATTACAAGTAAAACGTCCCGGTGGATCATAAACGAAGGAAGCAAGGAGGTCTGCATCGCAAATATGCTGAGGAAAGTCCACTCACTAACGCCAGAGCGAAGTCAGTCACAAGCACACTTTTCGCTGTTTAGTAAGGTGCCGGCGTGGGAGAGGAAAAGGCTATACAGATTACAGTGAGAAATGCTCAGCATAGCACTGTGAGCGAATGAGTCGTGCGCCTGGCAGTGCGCGTGACAGGATGTTTTATTTCAACAGGACTGATTTCGCTACACCGTGTTGTTTCTTGCCACATTGCAGACTTCCATGTCTTCCCTGCCTGTAGCCGGATAGGGGTGGTCGCTTCATTATATAGATTTCTATTGGTTTTCAGAAATAGATTACTATACTGACCTGAAATAATAATATAGAAAAGGTAAGTAGTATAACGCTAACTGTGGAGACTGCTGATTCCTTCAAAATATTATCCTTACTATTTTTCTGTGCCGAAAGTATATTGGCATAAGGCTAATTGATAAGGGACTAAAGGAGAAAAAAGTGTGGGGAGGAAGCGACCTGTATTGTTCAGTTTGAGCATTGGTAATTATGACTAGTCTTATGGAAATTAAATCAATGGCTCGATCTTACCTTATTCCTATCTAGTTAGAGCCAAATAGAGATAACGCAATTTAATAATACAAGCACACCAGACCAATTAGCACAATAACAAGTGACCAGGTTAACAGGTGAGTGATTATGAAATTTAAGACCGAGTCGATATGTCTTTGTTTGGAATGACTCATGGTTAGACACACTTATGGGATTGATTTGTGTGTAACAAGCCATGAAATTCGATAGATATATAGGCATATAGGGGAACAGCAGGAGGTTGAACCCTTTATAATAAAAGACATGACCACTTGAGGCTAGATGATCACAGACCTTATATGTGATGTAATTTTCGTCGGTCTCACTTGTCCCGCTGTTGTGCATTGTAATTTTTATCACATATCTCTGTTAGAATTATTGTGGATGGTTTAATTGGCTCATATTTGAAGCGATAAATGAAAGTTTAAAGTTGCAAAATATAGCGAAGTATGGTAGATTAGCAGCTTGCTATAAATGCGATAGAGGAAAGTGAGTCAGTGGTGCACGGTGAAAGTTACTTCATGCAGTCCCCAATCTGAATACATTAATCAATATACCTCTGCTGGAATGATTTTGTAAATACGATTATCTTGCAATTTACATGGATGTATTAGATACTAATACACGCATTTTGTTATTTTTGCTGTAATTCATTTAACAAGAAGTACTATTAAAGTATATACAGCTTGATCAGTATATTTAAACTTATATATTGATGATGAAAACAGCATAGTCTATTCTATCTTACCACCCTACATACAAAATAATCATATACATTTCTTATATACGACAAAATACGTGTTTACAAGAAACCATACGAGCAGTTTCGCGAAGTTTATTTCTCTTGATACTAGTATATTGATTATCATATATTTGAATGATAAAATATAATCACATGTACCATTGCATAATTAATATGAATATGGAAATGTAATAATAAACAGACATAGTTTGACAGTTAACAGTTGCCAGGTATGTAAAAAAATATATAAATACCAATATGATAGTTTTGAATGTATTAATATGAAACTTAAATCCCTAAAGGAATACATGATAATTTCAAAAGAGTTGAATTGGTTAGATTTTGATTTTTGTCGATGTAACATAGGTGAGTTGCGCATAGCGAAAGTCACTTTCCGTAGTCCCCAACAAACGGTCTTCTTCGTGTTCAGTGAGTTAAGGAGCCATCAATTGCAGATTTTCCCTTGAGAAGTAGATACATATTCCGCACCAGGTATGACGTTCAGCGAATCTTTAATGTGCAGGAGAAATTGAGAAAATTAACACTTCGCCCGTGACACACAATTAAGGTTTGAAAACGCTGGTGAGTGTGGCCTCCCTGCGATAGCCATCACGGCCGCCATATTCGTTGACCTCTTTGAAAGCCCGAGAGGATTATTCTTATCATCGTGCATCTCCTTTGTCTTTTTCATCAGGTGAGTATTTTTCCTGCGTTTTTACTATTCTAACGTTTGAATTACCTGCAAAGACCTTTGCAATGTAAATTTTTCAGATGTAAGTGCTAGCATTACCTCTGTTTTCGTGGCTCAGCTGATTCATTGACAACTTGTGTTCCGGTTAGTATTTTAGGTCACTGCCGTGATTTTTCATCGCCACACTGCCCATTAGATCGATAGAAAACAACACGGATCAATTGGAATACCTAGTGTGCCCCTGAATATTACTTTGAATTGCGGAATTTGTATATGAAGCCATGACTCGATACTTATTTGACGTAACGTCATTTTAATACTCCCTAAGCCGTGCAAGGGTTTTGAGGGACTGTTTGAGAATTCCATAATTATATTGTACGGCACAGTGGAGTGATATCTTCGAAATTTGTGAAAGTACATTAACTTTAACGAAGTGCTTAGAGATACGGCAGTCGTACCGAGTTGTCATCCGCTATTCATCTGCTATTCCTAGACCTGCGCCTTATTTTTACCTGGTAAAGCATCTTTCAAGCTATGTTAGGTTATGTTATGGTAGGTAAGGTTTGGTTCGGTTAAGTTCGGTTATATAAGCTTTTAGCAAAATTTTACATCTTCACCATAATGGCGTTTGTTTACGTCTGTGTCTTACCTCTGCTCCTCGTCCAACTCCTTAATTTATTTTCATAGAGAATATTTGATCGCTTCTATATTAATGTAACCCAACCTAACCTAACCTTAACCTACTTTGACAAATAACAGAACCTTGTTTAAATCAAACTAAACTTTATTTTTCGAAGAGAAGGTCTCACAGAAGACATTGAATATCTCACTAACTAAGAATTTGCGACAAATGTAATTAAGAAAACCTTCTCAAAATGCATCAGGTGATGCAAGAATATAACCCTGAATTCTCTAGAGCATTATGGTGAAGATGTAAAATAATACCAAGTTTTTTACCTTAAAGTTAGGCATGTGCCGTATCTATAAGGGAGCACCATGAGGATACGGCACTCGTTAGGTTATGGTTAGATTAGGTTTGGTTAGGTACAGTTTGGTTCGGTTAGGTTCGATTATATAAGCTTTTTATATTTTATTACCCAAAAGTTAGGCACATCGGCTGCTGTACCTGTAAGCACTGCCCAACTTTAATTTGCAGATGCATCTTAGGTTTGGTAAAATTCCAGTGTTGCACCCGTCCGAACCCCAACATGTTGTGTTGCTGGGTTCAGATTTTCCATTGGCATTATTCATGTAACCGACCTAAACCTAATCTAGCTTAACGGGAGCTCTACCCCCCTCTCAACAACATCCCCTCCGGGTCCGTTATTGAACCAAATTTATCTCGAAGGGGTAAAATGGAGATAAAAGTTAACCTGTAGGAAAAAATGTAGATAAGGTTAGCCTACTAATTTTGAGGCTCTAAGCTAAAATAACCTAACCTAACCCTAACTCCAACCTTATCTAACACTGCGTGGCTGTAACCAGATATCTGACCTGTAAGTATTAACCTCGGAAGACGCTAATGTTATCTTCATATTATCCTATCTCGGGAACGAGTGATTGCTGACGGAAAAGCAATGCAGCAGTGTCTTGTATGTGTTGAAGGCACCCCTATACCACATAGGTGTTCTATGCAGTGAGAAGGGTGTAAAACAGGAATAAGACCCATAAATCATGGGGAACCAGTTTATTTGCAGAATGAGTTCAAGTAATTTTTGAAGGAAAATTGGTTTTACTGTTTCTTTTGTGATTTGACTGATTTTGGGACTCATTTCTAGGGCAAAGCACTTGTTCCCAAGTTCCTCACCCCCACAAACTTGCAATATAAATCTGCTAAAATCAATCAAAGCTCTTTACAAACACCAGTAAAATTAGATTTCGTTATAAAGAAAACCGACCTAACCAGAATCTAAACTGAAGAACAACGCCTCCTAACCGATCAGAATAATTTTTGTTGTAATACACAAGATGCTTATTGTGCTGAACATCTGTCAAGGTTTTGGTGAGCGGTTGCTTCCTTACTTAGGTTAGGTTACAGATGTTTAGCACAGTAAGTATCCTGTGTAGTGCAACAAAAAATATTCTGATCGGTTTGGAGGCATTCTTCAGATTTACTAAGATTCCTAATAGTTACATGTCCTATTTTCGGACAAAACTATTTTTATTGTGCCCGTCAACATCTCTCCTCTGACCTGCCTATTTATGATTCTTTTGAAATTAAATCTAAACTTGACACATCTAACTTTTGAATACCCTGTCTATTATCTGTCATAAAATTAAATCATAACATTTCTTAAACTAACCCATCCCTACTAGCTAATTTGTTGAAATAGGTTCTGAAGTAAATTTGGTGTGCTGACTCTAGGAAAGTGCCATTGTAGCTAGTCACTTTGTGAAAGAACACAACTTAAAAAAAAATCTCTTCGGTCTCAAACTGGTCATATCTGTTTTTGTACATTAACTGTGGTACTTTTTACTACATTTTCAGCGAGACTGTTCCATTTGTCCACAATTCTTGAACTGAAGAACTTGTTCCTCTTGGTGGTTCTGCGGTGGGGCTTTAACAATTTCATACTATGTCCTAGTCTCCAGAGGCTGGTCTCTAGACACTAACTTTAAGAAATTCCCATCTCCAACCTTATCAAACCACCTCAGAATTTTGAGTCTCAATCATGTTGCATTCTTCAAACGTAGTGAGGCCTAGTTTAGTCAGTCTCTGTTCATATGTAAGACCAGACAATTCTGGGACTAGTTTGGTGGCTCTTCGTTGGACTTGTTCCATTGGCCTTGTGTCACCTTTGTTGTATGGAGCCCAGGCCTGGATGCATTACTCAAGGCGTGGCCTAACCAAGCTCTTGTACAGGTTGAGTAGCATATCAGAATTTAAGCAGATCATGGTTCTCTTTAACACCCCTATTTTTGAACTAGCTGCTGCTTTGGTGGCTTGTCTTGAGGGCCTTAATTTGTTGGTTATAAAAACCCTAAGGTCCTCTTCCTCTGCTGTACCTTCAATGGTATTGTGCCTAAATGGTATTTATAGCAGAGTTGGGTCCAAGTACAGGTGACTGTACTTAAAGTCTGAGTACCTGGATATTTTTTAAGTACAGGTACTTTGCTATGTACTTAAATCCAAGTTCAAGTATGTCATTGTACTTAAGTATAAGTACAAGTTGAAGGGGTTGAGAGTGGAGTGTGACAGGAAGTAAACACGTACTACTGGCCCTGTCTAGACGGTGTCTACTGTAACATGTCACTAATTGAGAAAATATTACATAATGATGCTCCTTTATCCTATATTACACTACAATATCATAATACTCAATGTGCGTATTTACTCAATAGTATCACAAAGTTTGCTAGAATCTATATACAGTACATAACTTTTGATTAAATACAATGTACTTGTTTGTACTTGAATGTACTTGGTATTTTTTAAGTACTTTGGGTCTAAGTACAAGTAACATTTTAAACTCCAATTATAAGTACATTAAAATATGTACTTAAGTACAAATACATGTACTTGAACCTATCCCTGGTATCAACACAAAGTTTGCTAGAATCTATATAAAGTATATAACTTTTGATTAAATACAACGTACTTGTTTGTACTTGAATGTACTTGGTATTTTTCAAGTACTTTGGTTCTAAGTACAAGTACAAGTAACATTTCAAACTCCAAGTACATGAAAATCTGTACTTAAATATAAGTACATGTACTTGGACCCAACCCTGGGTTGTTTCAACCAATATGCATAACTTTGCATTTTTCTTCATTATAATTGAGTAGCCATTTTTGGCTCCACTGTATTAATTTATTTAAATCCTGTTGTGTCATTCCATTGTCTACACTCCTTATTCTCTGGTATAGTTTAGCATCGTCTGCAAACAGTTTTCCTCTTGTCTGAGTGTCGTCCATTAGGTCATTGATATAGACCAGGAATAAGACTGGTCTCAACACACTTCTTGTGGAACTTGACAATATCCACTAGTATATCTAGATATCAGCTAATCACATTCCAGTACTTCATATCACTTTGCTACTTCCGGATTTGAATTTGTTCCTATCGTGGTCCGTGTAAGACACGAACCACGATAGGAACTGAAATTCAAATCTGGAAGAAGCAAAGTGATTTGAAGTACAATAGAGCCTCATTTAGCTCGAGACTTGGGTGGATTAATGTGGTCACGCTAACTGAACATAACCTATGTGAAAAATTTATTTAGTGATCACTTGGCTCTGACTTTTGGTGTGTCTGTCTGTGTGTGTCTGTCTGTGTGTGTATTTATCTAGTTGTGGTTTACGGGAGGGGAGTAATCTCATATTGTCCCGTCTTTATATCTTACTTTATCCAACTTGGCTTTAAAGCTGTGTACACTGGTGGCGTTTACAATATCTCCACTTAATTCATTCCAGGTGTTGACCACTCTGTGCGGAAAACTGTACTTCTTGATGTCCCTGATACAACGCTCCTTCTTCAGCCTCTTTCCATGTCCCCTTGTACTTCTGGCCTCCAGATTTAACAACTCTCCATCAATTCTATCCAGGTTGTTCACCATTTTATAAACTCCTATCAAGTCTCCTCTCTCTCTCCTACTCTCAAGTGTAGGAAGTTCCAGTTTCCTCAGTCTTTCTTCATATGTGAACTCTCTCAATTCCGGTACCATCTTGGTGGCTGCCCTTTGCACCCTCTCCAATTTTCTAATATTTTTCCTTGTGTGAGGGGACCATACAATTGCCGCATACTCCAATCTCGGTCTAATCATAGCGGTAATCAGTTTTCTCATCATATCGGCATCCAAGTACGAAAAAGCCATTTTGATTCTCCTTAGCAGACTACTCACTTCTCCCGTAATTTTATCTATATGCCTATCTGGGAATAAACTCCGCGTAATAGTCACCCCCAAATCCACCTCCTCCTTCGACTTTTTCAAACTAACATTTTTCATTTTGTAATTATAGTTCACTCTCCTTTTGCTTTTGCCAAATTCCATGACTTTGCACTTACTTAAATTGAATTCCATTTGCCACTTTTCACTCCATCTACCAATCTTATCAAGGTCCTCTTGCAATTTCTCACAATCTCTCACATTCTGCACTTTCCTCACCAATTTGGCGTCATTGGCAAACAAGTTGATATGACTGTCGACTCCTTCAATCATGTCATTTACATATATACCAAACATGATCGGTCCCAGCACTGACCCTTGGGGTACTCCACTAGTAACTTTCAACCAGGAAGAATTATTATTCCTTATTACCGTTCTCATTTCCCTCTCATGAAGATAATCCTTCATCCATTCCAACAATCGTCCTCCAATTCCTCCATACCTCCCTATCTTCCATAACAGTCTCTTATGTGGTACCTTGTCAAAGGCCTTCTTCAAATCCAGGTAGACCCCATCCATCCAACCATCTCTCTCTTGTACAACATCTATGACCCTTGAATAAAAAAACAACAAATTTGAGGAACATGACCTCCCTCTCCTGAATCCGAACTGGCATGTTGTCAACACATCATTTCTCTCCAGATATTCCATCCAAGTATTCTTAATAATCATCTCACATATTTTTCCTACTACACTCGTCAAGGACACTGGTCTATAATTCAGTGGATCCTCTCGACTTCCACCCTTGTAAATTGGTACAATATTTGCTCTTTTCCAGTCCTTTGGCACTTTTCCCTTCATCAACGACAACCTCACCAGGCTATAAACTTTATCCACCAACTGATTTCTACATTCTTTCAGAATCCAATTTGAAATTCCATCTGGACCAGCCACCTTATTTACATCCAAATTTTCCATCAATTTCATAACTTCCTCCTGACTTACTTCTATTCCTCTCAACTGGTTTCCGGTCAACTCCTCATCTGCCAAGTCAAAGTCGCTCT
>JAXIVD010003678.1:37500-40000 GCA_036785275.1 Cancer borealis
CAAGTCATATAACGCAGGAATTATCTGTTTAAAACTTTCTACCTTGAGCAGTTCACCATTCAATGCAACATTCATCCTACTACCACACACCCTTGTGCATTTAATTTTTTTACTCCTATTCGCATTCACTCAAATTCCTCCTACACACTCGTCCAAATTATTCTACCAACTGGCTCAGTTTCTCTTCAAATCCACCACTATGGCTGTATCATCTGCAAGCAGTAGTTGATTCATCTTCCACACTATCAACAGCGATTACCAAATTGAGATTTCTACCTAACCTTCTTGTATTTACTAACCTTAGCACACCATCCATACAAATGTTGAACAATGATGGTGACATCATATTCCTAACATATTCCTACTGGAACAGGAAACCACTCATGCATGCTATTTCCCACTCTTTACACATGCTCTACTATTCATATAGTAACTTTTTGAACTTCTTAGCAGTCTGCTACCCATAAGTGCCTATAACACATTTTACTTTTGCCAAAAAAACTTTTCATACCAGTTTCACAGCACCTGATCTACACAACTCTGCTCTTGTCTCTATGCACATTGTTCATCTTAGATAGCATCTTCTGTAACCTCTCTAACCCCCTTTATCAGTACCTTACCATGCATCTTACCTGCTATAATCAACAGACTCGTACCCCTAAAACTATTACATTTTAGCTGTATACAAGGTTACATATTCACTTGCCCATTCGAGTGATACCATACTGGTCACAAAACACACATAACAATCTTATTACTAACTGCTCAATCACACTTGCACTGCTTCTCTTCAGACAAAATACAACACCCATTCTATCCCATAGCTTTCCCTACTTTAATCTCATTTATCTTGTTTATGTAATCAGGGTACAGTAAATAATGGAGACCCCCGTGGAGTCTATACTTTGCCTAAATCTGCGGATGACACTTGGATAGGAAGACAAATAAGCTATGGTATTACAGGGTAAATTAAACACAATGCATGAGTGAGTGGTTAAATGGCAGATGGACTTTGATATCAACAAGTGCAGTACAATTCACATAGGTAGACACAACACGGGAAATAGATATACCCTAAACAGAGTACACCTAGGTAAATCAAATTCGGAAACACATGAGTGATGAGTCAGGAACCCAGAAAGCAGTGTATTAGTTCCAAGTACAGATCTAACAGGGTACTGGGTTTTATTGCCAGGAGTGTAAGTGATAGGTCGGCAGATGTAATCCTAATCCTAAAACCTTACTTAGTGCTAGTTAGGCTTCATTTAGATTATGCTGTGCAGTTCTGGTCTCGTACTATAGAATGGATAGAGATAGAAGCAATACAAAGAATGATAACTAAAATGATTCAGGGGATAAGAAACTTAACTTACAAAGACACTCAATCTACACTATGGTAAGAGAAGAACTGATAGAAGTGTTTAAATAGATCAAGGGTTTCAACAAAGGGAACATTAATAAGGTTCTCGTAGTCGGGGAGAAATTCAGAACACTAACAAATGGATTCTAGTTAGTTAAGTTCAGGTTCATGAAAAGTGGAGTGGAACCAACTCAGCAAGCATGTGGTAAGTGTTGGGACAGTAGATGCTTTTAAGAAAAGGTTAGACATATCTATGGATGAAGAAAACATGATAGGTTGGTGTTAGGTACACAGAAGCTGCCTTGTTTAGGTCAACTGGCCTTTTGCAGCTTCCTTATTTTCTTATGTTCTTATTGCCCCTTGTGTTTTTTTCTTCATAATCTGTGCAACATTCAACCCTGCTAACCCCTTCATTTTCTCTTCCTATTGCAACAATCTCAGCGTCTTTATTTTACTCTATATTTAACAAGTTCTTCTAAATACTCTGCCTTCTAAATACTCTGCCTATCTCTCCTTAACTGCTAATTTTCAATGAACATAGTATTAGTAAAATGAAAAATAAATAGATATATGGATAGATGCTGATAGTTCATACCATGAAACAGATTAAGTACAAACATGGAAAGTTTATGATGAGATTGAAGGGCAATCACCATCAGTAAAGCATTATGAGAAATTGTACTTTGGGCCACTGTTTATTAGCCCTCTGCATAATAGCACTCCATACCATCTTCACTACTAACTACATTGATTCTAATGTTTTCCATTACAGGCCTGTTGATGACAAATCATGGAAGTCCCAGCTGGTACTTCCCCCTAGAGATAGAAGGAAACGAACATCAGATGTTACAGACACCAAAGGAAATGAATTTGAGGACTTTTGTTTGAAGCGGGACTTGTTGATGGGTATCTTTGAGAAGGGATGGGAGAAGCCGTCCCCAATCCAGGAAGCCTCCATCCCTGTTGCCCTCAGTGGAAGAGATATTTTGGCCCGTGCTAAGAATGGCACTGGAAAGACGGGAGCATACTCCATCCCCCTCCTGGAGCAGGTTAGTGGTTGTCATTTGCATACTGACCAAAAAATCTCTCGCTATCGTGCTCACTCGCTATCGGTCTGGTCTCTCTCGCTATCGGTCTCTC
>JAXIVD010003678.1:42500-43539 GCA_036785275.1 Cancer borealis
CAAATAAAATACTTAGAATTAAAATAGGAACCTCTAATAAAAAGCAAACACTTCAGAATGATGTAAAGAATATGTTTATGAGCAACAAAAACAAATTAGTCAACATACGTCATCGGTAGGCGACAATTATTAAATCCTAAGAAACCAAGAAAAAACACAATTCCAGGAATATTGGAATTTCAATCTGAAAACACTTGCATGCATAGCCTATGTAGTCTATATTAATATGCAATACCATAGAATACACCATACGTGACTGTTCACTCGAAATCGGGTCTTTCGCAAATGTGTCCTGAGGCGATTTTTTGTTTGTTTTATTTGAATAAAATACTTAAAATCATCATAGAAACCTCAAACAAAAAAGCAAACAACTCGGAGTGATGTGAAGTATATGTTTATGAGCAACAAAAACAAATTAGTCAACATACGTCATCGGTGGGCGACAATTATTAAATCCTAAGACACCAATAAAAACACCATATTTGCAATAATTTCCAGGAATATTGGAATTTTTAACTGAAAACGCATACATACATAGCCAATGTAGTCCATACTAATATACATGCATGCTTGAAATAAGATTTGAAGCTATTCCAAATATTCTCTTTGTTTTCTACGTTTTTCACTGAGCATGGCAGGATACACAACACCTTAGTGTTGAGAGAGTAATTGTAAAATATAACCAAAACTTGAACACAACCCCCTAAGTTACTCTTAATCAATTCACTCATACTCATACATACTTCACTCATACTTTCATATACCCATAAATAACATCAAGAAGAAAAAACGTAACATTCCTAATCAACTTACGATGTTTGCGGAGTGTCGTCGAGAGAGCGTTTCTCGGAGACTCAGCTTGTTGGTTTCATTGCCTCCTCCTCCTCTTTTATCTTATTCCAATGATCTTATCACCATACATCACTTTCCCCGGCGTACGTACTTTTCCTTTTATCCTGCCAATGCTCAGTGAAAACGTAGAAAACAAACAAAATATTTGGAAATAGTTTCAAGCATGATTCAGAGTATACAATAGAAG
>JAXIVD010003679.1:0-5000 GCA_036785275.1 Cancer borealis
CTAGCCATCTCTCAAGCAGCTCCGGCCTCCCATCACCGCCTTCCTACACCTTCGCCCACAACAACTTTGATACACTCATCTCCCCCCAAAAAGTGTTGCCAAACGGACACCATGAGGCCCGGTAGCAACACACACCGACCAGTTATCAGGGGAGGTTGCTGCTACAAAGTTGGCACCATTTCACGCTATAATCCACGCCCGCAAGACTTCCAGACAGTCAAGAATACTTAGGGTCTGCTTTTGATAGCTAATACCAAGCAAATTTCACGTCGTCGTCCTTGAGGCAACTAAGGAGTTCTTGCAGGAATTCCTTTATCCTAAGTCGAACTCGAGGCCTAATAATTAAGGACGAGCATAAAGAATCCAAACTATTAGGCTTTTTTACGTACTCAAGAAAACGTACTACCAGCTGGAACTTACAAAACAGTTACCTAGTAAAAACATAATAAAACAATAATAATTTACTGTACATTCCCTCTTCAAGTGCTTTAAAGGTACAAATGAAGCCTGAACACACCTATGGGTCCACTTTAAACCCTTATGAAGGGAAGGGATCTCCAGCGGGAAGACTGGAACCACAGGCCAGCGAAGGTAACGAAAGGAAGCGGATCCTTAATGAGCAAATAACTTAGATGGCAATAATTGTTTCCTTGAGTAACCTGCCACTTTCACTCTTACCTTAGGCTAAAGGAGAGAGAGAGAGAGAGAGAGAGAGAGAGAGAGAGAGAGAGAGAGAGAGAGAGAGAGAGAGAGAGAGAGAGAGAGCAGAATAGGCGTTAGAAAAAGAGATGGCCAGAAGAGAGGATGAAATAATGGAAGACTCTCTCTCTCTCTCTCTCTCTCTCTCTATATATATATATATATATATATATATATATATATATATATATATATATATATATATATATATATATATAGAATATATATATATATATATATATATATATATATATATATATATATATATATATATAATATATATACAAATATAAATAAATAAATATATATATATATATATATATAATTTTTTTTTCTCACTCTTTCTCCTCTCTCTCTCTCTCTCTCTCTCTCTCTCTCTCTCTCTCTCTCTCTCTCTCTCTCTCTCTCTCTCTCTCTCTCCCAGCACATCAAACATGATATAATTCCAATATTCCTCTAAAATATCCAGGAAGAAAAAATATTCTATGAAGAATTTTAACTTGCGGAAACTTAATTTACCTGCCACGACGTTTTTTTTTTTTTTTTTTTGTCACCATCGTTTACTGGACAAGACTCGTTCCCACTTTTTTTATGCTTTCCTCCTGTCCATCTTTCCCGCCCTCACTTGGTCTAACGATGTTCTTGCTATCATAACTTGGGGAAGAAACTTACAACCAATATATATATATATATATATATATATATATATATATATATATATATATATATATATATATATATATATATATATATTTATATTTATATATATATATATATATATATATATATATATATATATATATATATATATATATATACATATATATATATATATATATATATATATATATATATATATATATATATATATATATATATATATATATATTTATATATATATATATATATATATATATATATATATATATATATATATATATATATATTTATATATATATATATATATATATATATATATATATATATATATATATATATATATATATATATATATATATATATATATATATATATATATATATATATATATATATATGTATTTTCAAACTGCGAGCGAAACGACCAGCATGTCTATTTATTACCAAACTGTTACCCTCTTGTCATCCCTTCCATCGTGCTTTGTCTATTATAGATTACTTAGCATTTAGTCTACATTCATAAAGTTGATAGAAGGAGGAAGGAAGGAAGGAAGACAGACAGGTATAGATAACTAACATTGTAATTGCGTATTAACACTTCCATAGCAGTGCTGGTAACAGGTAACAGGCGGTAATCCTCTTCTTAACACACGATATTAACACTACAAAATATACAAGAACGCGCGATGGATGGGCGAAGTGAGATGAGCTGAGGTGTGACTGTGGTTTGTAGTGTTCAGATGGATGGAAGTAGTATAAACACACCGGCTTCTCTATCCTCCCCGATGCCCCGCTGATCCTGTCGACACCTCAAGGCGAACCGGATATGCTAAAGAGCGATCACCTTTCCTTACTAAGTCATTCGTCTCATTATAATTAATGGTTTTAATCACCAAATATAACCAAAGATGACAATTACTAATACGCCAAAACGGCAAATCCTATTACTACTGACACGTGAAGTAAGGCAGAGGAAGGCTGGAAGGTTGGTTAAGATGGCTGCCTGGTGCTTCGAATGTCTGAACAACACGTAATGAGCGAGTGAGTGAGTGAAGCAGCTGACTCCCTCCCCCCACAACCCCTCTTGGTAACTGCGTGGAGGAGGGAAGGAGGAGGGGAGAGGAGGGAAGAGAGGAAGAGAGAGGAGGAGTAGCAGAGAGGACAGCTTGCCACTTACACATACAATATATATATATATATATATATATATATATATATATATATATATATATATATATATATATATATATATATATATATATATATATATATATATATATATATTTCACCACCAATTTATTTATTCGTTAGAAACTATAATGTTGATATGAAACATTATGAAGGTTTAGTAACACCAGTATACTTAAAAAAATTATTAATGACTTAGATGATGACATTTTGAACGAGTTGTTGTATGTTTGTGTGTGCGTATTTGTTCAATTTGAGGTACAAGACTCATCAGGCAGTATCCTTCACTCAATGGCTCAGACAGGGCAAAGACAATCTGAGCCATACCCAAACTGAACCGAGCATGGTCACCCAGCATGTCTATTTACTTAATTATACATATATATATATATATATATATATAATATATATATATATATTATATATATATATATATATATATATATATATATTCATACTTGATCATGTCTTATTAATATTGATAGTAAGCATCATATAGACATAATTAATTCAATTATAACATATACTATTATTTACTGACCTCATCGTCTTCCCTAGTCTGCCTACCTTTCTATTTACGTTAATCACAGCACATACCACATTCACGCTCACATTAACAATGATTGGAGTTGATGACCGAGTGTTTACCTTGTTACGTGTCATTTTAAGCCAAATTTCCTTATTCTGTACTAAGGTACGTATAAGAGGCCTAGTATCTACTGGTTACGTTAAGCTGTTCAGCTCTCTATAATTTGGTTACAAAGACTACATATGCTGCAACACTGTTAATTAAAATCACTTTATAATAATTTACCTTATTCAATCTGAAAAGATTACGGTACCAATTATGATATTAATGTTGTTCTGCCATTAGCAACCCCAACCAACCAGAAATAAATATTGCAATATATTTTATGCATAATGCGGCAAGTTCTTCTTCTTGTAGGACACATTTCCATAAACTTCTAAAAACTATTTCAGCAGCCCTTAGGGATGCTAGTGTTCCAGGTTGAGAAACATTGCTCTATGCAATCTCTTTTTATGTCCACATCACCCATCTGAACATACTGCTGTGTATTCGAATGACCTACGCATTGCCTGCTTGTGTCAAAAAATGCAGAGTGAGTCATGTTTTCAAGAAGGATAATTAATTACATGTTTTAAATACACATCGAGGAAGGGATACCAAAATTAATATCACGGTAATAGTTAATCCCATCGCCTTCAATGCAAATTGCTTACTAACTTCATCCACGAGCCTTAGTGTCAAAATGCATAAACAATATTTTTTTTAACTTTGCTTTACTTGAACGGCAAAGGAATACATTTTTACGAACAATAGACTTTTCGTCATTACAGTGATGTGCAGGCGCAGGTGAGGCTCGCGGGTCTAACAGTGTAAGCCATGCGTCGCTTCTCGAAACTTCATCTCCGTCTCTGAATCTCATTGCAGATACAAAATATGAAATTCAGATGCATCCTCTGTAACGTGAAAGAGAAAAGATCAAGGGACGTACAGGAAGCATTGTCACTCGATGAAAATTTGAGTTTTTCCATCGAATATCGTGACTGATCACTTAATAGAAAATGTTCACAATCTCACTTTCATCATCTTGTTACACATGTTTCCTCCTTTACATAGCAAAGTTTTATTCATCCTATCCTCTCCACATTGTTGATAGTGTAGATATTACTGCTTTAACCTGCCTCCATCCCAAGGACTAGACTAACGTTATCACGCCCAAAATATTCACGATCTGGCTACACAAGTATTTCGAACAATTTTAAATTTATCTCATGATTTAACAAATATTTAGTTTTTAAGGTTCCTCTGCCTCCCTATAAAAGAGAGGATCAGCAAGCTTCCATTTCTCTAGGTAAAAATTTAAATAAAGACACCGCTGTGACGTGCACTGTGACTCTGCACCATGATAAGCCATTGCGGTGATCACAACACGGGCATTATTACCACAGCTGGTGAAAAGCAAAACTACGTTCATACATCAATCAATCAGTCACCCCCCCCCCCCACACACACACAATTCAAGGCACTATACGACGATACATACTGTACAAACACAAATACAACGAGTCACTAACGACAAACGAAATTACACATAAACTCTCACTCCTACTGCAAAAGCGGCGACTTACAGAATAGTTTGTATTCTTATAACATAATTGGCCTCTTTCAACGCTATTAACTACTTTTTTTTTTATTATTTTGCATTTTCAAAGTAAGAGAAACATTGGATTAACAGGCATTTTTTTTCTTTAGCGTCACCTCAAGACTCATTTACGTAATAGTGTTGTGTGCGTCATTTGATCTGTAGGACGTGCAGTGTGTTATGTGATGTTTTGATTCAGTTCTACCTAATCTTATGTCAGTTGTGTGTGTGCCTGTGTGTGTGTGTGTGTGTGTATGCGTAGGTGTATGTGTATATGTGCATTTGC
>JAXIVD010003679.1:7500-40000 GCA_036785275.1 Cancer borealis
GCAGCCACATCAAGCAGACTTTCCCCGTGACCTGAGTCTCCTCTGAATACTTACAAACATACCACATTACCTCCGAATCCGCTTCCTTCAAGTTGAAGAAGAGGAAAATGTGTTGCTATTCTTTGTTTTTATCGAGACTGAAAGCTTCATTTTAACATATACAACAGTATGCGTTTCCCTCACATGTCCACGCCAAACGTAAGAAATAAAACAAATAGACATTTCTTTTACATCAAATAGACATTTACACCAGAAATTATTACACACTCATCATATGTTGCCTTCCACTCATAAATGTAATAACCTGCCAACTAATAATTGTTGCTTCTAGTATAAATTACAGAATGTACGATCAAGCTATTTCGATCATGACAACGTTTATCAGGATGTTACCTTAAACCGTTACTTGGGATATACATTAATGTGTCTTCTTGAATGGATGAATATTGTATTTACTTTTTCTTAAGCAGCATTTCATTTATTTATTCCGTGGGTTTTTTCTTTTTTTAGCAATGATCATACAATCTTCGTTAAAAGGCCTCATCGTATTACAACGCACACCGCTGTCTATTACTCCATTTACTTTATCGAACTGAATCTTTGGTATAACTTATTTTTCGTTCTCTAACTAAGTCACTTTGTAATTCAATGTTACTGGTTGGGATTACTTTTCCTTATTGTAAAAGGAGCGTTAGTCTTTGTACTATTAGTTTGCTAATATCATTACAAATGTTGCGTTTATCGGTCTCAAAGGTACACTTCTGCTTGCTACGGAACAAAACGGAAGCTGTATCATCTCTCTCTCTCTCTCTCTCTCTCTCTCTCTCTCTCTCTCTCTCTCTCTCTCTCTCTCTCTCTCTCTCTCTCTCTCTCTGTCTCTCTCTCTTTCTCTTTCTCTTTTTTTTTTTCTCTCTCTTTCTCTCTCTCCTCTCTCTCTCTCTCTCTCTCTCTCTCTCTCTCTCTCTCTCTCTCTCTCTCTCTCTCTCTCTCTCTCTCTCTCTCTCTCTCTCTCCCCTACAGCTCGTGACCCTTCTCCCGATACTGTACACTTTCATCCAAGTCACCGATACTACAGCCGATGCAAGAATCTCGACCCCTGCCCTGTATAGGGTTATCGGGGACCTGGCCAAGTGTCGCTCATGGAAGTCTAAAAATAAGCACTTTTAATAAGTTCATATTATCGGCGATACTGAAGTTAAGGCGGGTCAAAGTTTGCGAATTTCAGTAAAACATTTAAGTTAGGATGACAAGGTAATGGCGAGGGTCGGTGCTCACGGAGGCAGCTGCAGTATTGGCCAAGGGATCAAACTGTGTGAAGGAGGATATGAACTCGATTTTGCGAAGGAAGCTGCGTGAAGAGAGAGAGAAGAGAGAGAGAGAGAGAGAGAGAGAGAGAGAGAGAGAGAGAGAGAGAGAGAGAGAGAGAGAGAGAGAGAGAGAGAGAGAGAGAGAGAGAGAGAGAGAGAGAGTGAGAGAGAGAGAGAGAGTGGTACACGTATGCAAGCACACACGCATGTAAACACACACACACATACACACATACACACACACACACACACACACACACACACACACACACACACACACACACACATACATACATACATACATACATACATACATAGACACACACACACACACACACACACACACACACACACACACACACACACACACACACACACACACACACACACACACATAAAAATAAAGAATTAATATAGAATAGCATGCATACTAAACTAGAATAAAAACAGAAATAAAGAACACAAAATACGAGGGATAAAATCTAAACACAAATAGCAAGACACACGAGGCAGGAGAGGCGCATGAAGGCGAGAGGGAAACACAAAAGCACAAATTGGTAAGCCTCAACCCGTGTGTCGATTCCCTTATAAAAGTAACAAAACCAGCGACAGAGAGAGAACACAGAAGCTCCCCCTCTGTAAGCAAGTCACAATATCAGATGAAAGGCACGCTTCCTCCTCCTCCTCCTCCTCCTCCTCCTCCTCCTCCTCCTCCTCCTCCTCCTCCTCCTCCTCCTCCTCCTGCCTCATTTTTCATCACACGAGTGGGCGGGTCGGGGCGGGCAAAGGGGCTGAAGAGAGGACCTTCAAGTCTTTCGTTACTCGCTTAATTTACTTATGGAACAGCTTCCCAGCCTGAGCACCACACGGGTAGTTTTTCGCACTCATGTAATGATTCAATTCGTGTTGCATAAAGGCACGGTGGAGTGAGCTTCAAACGCCTGCAGAGAGACAAAGACCACGCCTCCTATTAGATTTTATATCCAGTTAATACGTTCGAGGCCGCTGCAGGAGACGCCTTGGCCTGTTAACGGGAAGGGCGGCTGGACGGGGACAGATGGGAAGGAATGGGACGGTTAGCGACCTTCCCTTGCCCACCTGAGCCACTTATGGGGCCATTTACTACCTCCAGCTGAGGCCGCCTATCACCTGTGCACTGCTGCTGATGATGGTGATACATACGATTATTACTATTGTTGTTTACTTAATAAATTTCACACAACTACACCATTAAACAGGACTCCAGGAGGACGAAAGCCTCGCTCGCACACCAATAAAAAAAAGATCTTTGAGTTCCATTGCATTTCCTGTCTTTTCTCCTCCGTGGCTGCCTTGGGATGGATACAATTCTCGCTAACTCGGCTGTGAGGTAATTTTCGAGAACGCTTCCTCTGGCCGAGATTGGTTCATTACAGCTGCATAATCGACTTTTCATTTCCACACTTCGGCTCATGATGGAAAAATAACAACTTCACTCAACTTTAGGACTTAAAGCAAACTGCGTCTATTGGGGAAACTCATTTACAACGCGACTCTCGGATTTCATCACCGCGCGGAAAAATGACATGAAATCGATTATCGCTTCTGTCATCACGCCTTCGTCTCCCTGGGTCTTGAGTCGGGTGGAAAAGAAACAGATAGTTGTAGCAGTAGTAGTAGGAAGAAGAGGAAGAGGAGGAGGAGATGGTGGCAGCGGCACAGCGGAGCCCGACAGTGTGCAAACGACAGGCTTGGGTGCATTCTGCGTGACGCTGCAGCAGAAATAAGGAGCATTAGTGAAAATTACAAAATAGAAGGAGAGTCTAACTTAATTCTGTAGCTCCTTGGCTTACTTTGCATCCCTTTATGGTGACTCGTATTCGCTGAAAACGAAATGGTGGAGCACCGCGCCCTCACAAATTACTCCCAAGGTCGTTAGAGGCGGCCATATTGCCACTCCCACACTCCCCAAACATGGAATTCTCATTACAGCCAGCAGCGAGGTTCACTATGCCGCGCGCTGAGCCACGGTGCACTACTATACCTGCTACGGTGAAAAGGACTGCAGGGATATTGTCTGGTGGCGTGAAATGACGCTGGGCTGTGATAACCAAAACCCACTCATACACGTAGCCTTACACAGGGGGCAAACACGCACACGCACACGCACACACACACACACACGCACACACACACACACACACACGCACACACACACACACACACACACACACACACACACACACACACACACACACACACACACACACGAATAAAAGCACGTACCGCACAAACAACAAAAGCTATCCACTCAGCCATCCACAACGTCACCAACAGCCACATATAAACACAGCTGCGCGTGGCCAATATTTTATGAAATTTATTCACTCAATATTTTTCTTTAATGCTTCAAAATTTTCCGTAAATATACAGCCAAATCACCAAACATGACTGTGTTCCCCAATACACAGCTTTAAGATACAAACACTGGCCATTTTCCTAAAAAATATAGATTTATTTCTCGATATTACCTGAACAAAACTACCAAAAATAAACATAGCAAAGTGAAAGAACTTAAACACTTTGGGCAAATGCCATCAGTCACAAGAAGAAAAACATTATAAAAAAAGTACTAATAAAGGAAAAAATCAACTTCAATAAACTAAGAAAATACTTACACAGCAAAAGTAAAAATATGACATACAATAACGACTTCCTATTAAGTAAAACAAGATTATAAAGACGAAACCTTTACAACAACATCTAGAAACACATCACGAATTCAAAATAGAAAAGAAAGAATCATTTCGACTTAAGACCAAGAAGGCAGCAGCATCAAGACACAACACTTCCACACAAGCAAGACAATAACAAAACTTCTACTTAAAACACACAAACACAATGAAGAAAATAACCTCCACTTTTCTCCCCTTATTAAACGAAACTCCCTGCCCGCTACGCCACGATTCCTGTGTGGCACAACAAAGCGAACACACTTTGTTGCTAGTCTCCCGAGGTAACTTAGCGAGGAAAAAATATAACACGCTTAAACAGAGAGAGAGAGAGAGAGAGAGAGAGAGAGAGAGAGAGAGAGAGAGAGAGAGAGAGAGAGAGAGAGAGAGAGAGAGAGAGAGAGAGAGAGAGAAACAGAGACAGAGAGAGAGAGAGAGAGAGGAGAGAGAGAGAGAGAGAGAGAGAGAGAGAGAGAGAGAGAGAGAGAAAAAAAAAATATTCCACGAAACTTCCCACCTAAACTAGGAGGTCCGCCATAAAGTAAGTAGTAAATGACATTGAACGACCGCGACGCTGTCTGTCTGTCTTAACGGAGGCCCAAATTAAGGCAGCGACAGGACAGCTTAGTTATGAACAAGTTTATGGGGTTACGCTGCACACCTGCTTTTGTTGGGAGGTTCTTCCATCACCCATATGACGCCGCGACTATGAAACAAGTGGTGGGATGAAACGGTCGGTGCCTGTTTTCACCTGAGTTTTATGTCTTCCTTACTTCCTGATGCAAAGTGAAGGAGGTAGAATCAAGTGAAAATTAAGTGTGTAAACATTCTTGAATTTGCTCACACTTTTACGGTAGTCTGTCAGGCTTCCTAAGATGGCTTTTTGGCGGGGAAATATACTTACGAAATCTGCTCATAAGAACTGTTAGCGAACTTTTTTTTTTATTATTCGACGTTCTTTATTAAAGAAGGAGAGAGAGAGAGAGAGAGAGAGAGAGAGAGAGAGAGAGAGAGAGAGAGAGAGAGAGAGAGAGAGAGAGAGAGAGAGAGAGAGAGAGAGAGAGAGAGAGTGTTTTGTGTGGGAGGGTGGGAGGAAAGGAGCAAGAAAGCTGGAGGTCAGACAGGACACACACACACACAAAGACACACGCACAGACACACACACGCAAACACATACACACAGACACAGACACACACACACACACACACACACACACACACACACACACACACACACACACACACACACACACACACACACATTATCTTTGACAAAAAAATAACTCACACTTCTTGCCTTCTCTGTTAGTTTGAAAAGAAGAAAATAAAACATTATATATCGAGCCTCGATATGAGGTTACTGCTCTTCTCAAAAAATAGCAAAGAAACTTACAATGAGTATATATTTACTTGAAGTTCAATGAAAAATATATCTCCAGGAACAAAGGTTTGCTCTTAAAAGAATTGCCCACATTCTCTCTCCATCCATTGCAGAATAAAAAGAAAATACAGTCATTGGAAAGTTTGCTAAAATAGATTATCCCATTTTTTTTTCAAAGCTGCCTTAAGTTTGAGCGAATTCACTGATAATCATTAAAAAAAAAATTTGGTCGCTCCCCATCCTCCCCCTCCCGCGGAATTCTCAAAATAAATGAACCTCTCGCTTCCATTAATCCCTCCTCTCTTCTTCCTTTTCCTCTTCTGTCCTACCATCCCTTTTTTTTCCCCTTTTTTCCCTGCCTGCCTCTCACCGCAACACAATACTTCTTTTCTCACTGTTTCTCTCTTCCACATTTTTCCTCCCCTTCTTCTCTTCCTCCTCCATCACTTTTCATATCCATTTCCAATCCTTTTTTTCCTTTTTCTCCTCTTCCCTCCTTACCTCCAACAATTCTTCTCCTACGCCTCCATACTTCCTGCTGAACCTTCCCTCAATTCCAGTCTCCTTATCAAGGCCTCTCTGTCTCTCCTCTTCCCTTTTTTCACCCTTATATCCTTTAATATCCTTCTAACTCCATGATATCCTTCCTTTCTCCTTCCATCGCTCCCATCTCCTCTTCTTCTTCTTCTTTGTCTTCCTTTCTCTCCCTTCCAAATCTCTTTCTCATCTTTGCTCTCATTCCTCTCTCTTGAAATCTAGGGCAATAAAGCTCCCTCGTCCCAGGCAAATTTTTCATAAACTAACATAATAAAATGACAGACAAAAACTCTCTCTCTCTCTCTCTCTCTCTCTCTCTCTCTCTCTCTCTCTCTCTCTCTCTCTCTCTCTCTCTCTCTCTCTCTCTCTCTCTCTCGTACACACACACACACACACACACACACACACACACACACACACACACACACACACACACACACCACAGACAGGACCCTAGTAGGAGCAATAAAACAACTCAACAAAGAGACATAAAAGATAAAAGACAGACAAAACATCAGCCTTCCTTCCCTCCCCACTCAACACACACTAGTATTTATCTTCCTCGCTGAACACTGAACACTCCATGCAAATCTCAACTGTATTTACCTGCCTTTACACGTGGGGGAAAGTGACGCAGGGATATGGCACGTGCCCTCATGCAATCTCTTATGCAATAGAGAGGCGCAAAGGGTCGAGTTAGAGGGCAAGGGGCTGCCTTTAGCAACTAGAGAACTCATAACTCTGATCTGTAATTGGGCGCCGTAAATCCACAGTCTGAGGGCGGAAGGACGGGAGGGAAGGGAGGCAGGCGTGTTGACTCTGGCCCCGTCACTCCCCGGGGTAATGGAAGCAGCGTGCGAGGGTCCGGTGTTGGCAGTGTGGCCATGACTCACAGCACAAGGCCATGCACAGGCGAGCACACACACACACGCGCACGCGCACGCGCACGCGCACACGCACACGCACATGCACATGCACATGCACATACACATACACATACACATACACACACACACACACACACACACACACACACACACACACACACACACACACACATACACAGACTAGAAATCAGTGTTTCAGACTGAACACAAGAGCACTAATTTTCGACAAAAAAGATTGTTCCATCAATACAAATTGAACAACCAACAGAAAAAGAGAGAGAGAGAGAGAGAGAGAGAGAGAGAGAGAGAGAGAGAGAGAGAGAGAGAGAGAGAGAGAGAGAGAGAGAGAGAGAGAGAGAGAGAGAGAGAGAGCTTTCCTTTCCCTTCTCAACACATGTGTGGCTGTGCTTGTGTTTGGGGCTCGCCTTGCCCAGCCTCCCTCTTCACTGCTGCTTAAGGGCAACAAGGAGATTAGGTCCTCCAGGTGCATGGGAGAACATTTAAGTGTTTCAATAAATGTTTCTTGTAACCTGGCTAGTGCTGCTTGCCTGCCTTGTCTGCATCCTACTCCACCTGCTCCTCCTCCTCTTCCTGTACCTCATTCTCCGCCGTTTTCCGAGTATTCAGGACATGCGAACATACAAAAAAAAATTCTCTCCCTCGCGGTGTTCGCCCTGCTTGTATTTGCCTGCTTGCTTCTTTGTTGCGTTGCGATTTGGTGGGGCGTACCGAGGGGATTGCTGGCAGGACGTGTGCAGCTTATGGTTATTTTGTGCTTCTGTTTGAGGGATGGCGCAGCAAAGGGTGGGGGGAAGGCTGCTTCGGAGGTGCGGCTGTGGTATGGAATTGATGGTGGAAGGAGTGTTACTATGACAGTTGAGAGGGTACTGGTGCCGGGTGTCCTGGAATACTGGTGTGGCAAGAGAAAGACTGGAATACTGCTAAGGTGAAGGCTGTGGGAATTGGTGGGATGTATATGAGGTAAGCACAAGAATAAGTAATAATGTGGGAGAGTGTAGGGTGTGGAGGTAAGTGAGGCTGTGTTAAGGGCGGCAAGACTGAAACTGAGGCTGTGCAAGGATGATGATGATGGTGCTGAAGGGAGGGTGAGGAACATGCACGGTTTTCATGATATAACGAAAGGGGATAAGGTTGAGGAGACGCAATATCGAGGAGAGAGAGAGAGAGAGAGAGAGAGAGAGAGAGAGAGAGAGAGAGAAGAGAGAGAGAAGAGAGAGAGAGAGAGAGAGAGAGAGAGAGAGAGAGAGAGAGAGAGAGAGAGAGACTCCTGGGATGCTGTGACATAGATTTCAATCTCCTGCTTGAGGACGGGCGGCTACCTGAGTGATGTCACGCCAATTGTTTCTGAGGAACCTTTATTGAGGAGAAAAAGGAGTACAAAGGAAGAACAGACAGCAACAGTCCTACTGGACCTAATAAGGCTATCCTTGTAGTTACACTACTACTAAATTATCTACTTGATAGAGACAAAAGAACAGCAAAGTGGAAGGCTCCTTCCCACCCACCCCTCCCTCCAGCCGAAGCTGGCCGGAATAGGAAGTGATATCATATAGTATGAACAACTATCATGGAATTTGTATAGGAGAGTGAGAACACAAAAGTAATCTTAGCTATTACTACCACAAAATAAGTTAAAAAAGTGGAGAAAATAAATTACCCAGGAATGAAATACTCAATTTGGTGAATAGATGCTAAGTGGTTTTCCAGTTTCTTCTTAAATTATTCTATTGTGATATTGTTAACTAATTGTGCTGGGAGAGAACTCCAAATATTCATAATTCTATTGAAGAAAAAGTGCTTCACTTTTTTCGATCTAAAGCACTTACCAAAGATCCTGAAACCATCGTTACGAGTGGTGCTTGTGAGATCAGTAGTTACATCGTAGTTTATGTTGATATTATCACAACCATGAAAATTTTTAAATACCTCTGTAGTGTCTGGGGTTTGAACACACAAAGGCTTGGAACAACAAATGTGTTGGAGTCTTATTCATTGTACACAAGGATGTGGTACAATTGTACAGAGATAACTCAATAATCGTGTCTGCGTCTGAGTGAGCAGTGTGGGAGACTGAGGAATTAACCTGTCCATTTGTCAGGGCTCCTTGAGACTGACTGGCCGGTTACTGCCGAGATGGGGTAAGGTCAGGTGTTAATCCCCCTTTGACACGCATTGTTTTCTCTCAAGCCATTTAAGATTTTTTCCAGCTATGCCATGCGACTCTAATTTTTTAGTAATCGTTTATATAACTTTGTCAAACGCTTTTTGAAAGTCTAAATAAATTATATCTACTGCTTTTGGCGCGTCATAAATGTTAAATACATCGTTATGAAAGTCAAGGAGGAGGAGAGAGAGGAGAAAAGAGACGGAAAAGAAGAGGAACAAGAAGAAGTAGGAGAGGAAGAAGAAAAAGAAGACAACCACAATGTGGAAAAAAAGATGCGTAAAAGAATCCCCAACAGATGAAGACGGAAGAGGAGGCGAATGAGGAGGAGGTAGAGGAGGAGGAGAAGAAGGAGAAGGAGGAGAAGGAGAAGGAGGAGAAGGAGAAGGAGGAGGAAGAGGAGGAGGAAGAGGAGGAGGAAGGAGGAGGAGGAAGAGGAGTACAAAGGAGTACAAAGGAAGAACAGACAGCAACAGTCCTACTGGACCTAACGAGGAAGAGGAAGAGGAAGAGGAAGAGGAGGAGGAGGAGGAGGAGGAGGAGGAGGAGGAGGACGAGAAGATGAAATATGAAACGAAACAGATGAAAATAGAATATAAATGAAAGCCAAGCAGGAAGAGTTCTTCGTCCGCACAAAAGAAACATGAATCAGTTCTCACAAGAGATGAATAAGTCATCACTTTTTCAATGGTTCAGTAACATGACAAAGCTATTTCTTTGCTTTCTATTTTTAGGAAAGAAAACATAAAAGCACACGACACGCAGTTCATAATAGTGAAGTACGGAGCTAGTAAATAACGGACCAAGTAAAATTATCACACACACACACACACACACACACACACACACACACACACACACACACACACACACACACACACTCGCACACATTTAAAAGACGTGATATTTACGAAAAAAGATAACCTGGAACACTCTCATCCATCATGTCGCTAAATCCGTTGTTTTTCCTCCTTTCTCCTCCTCCAACTCCTCTTCCTTCTGCTCCTCCACGACGTGTCCGGATATATTATGTCAAGTAATAAAGACAGTTTCCCAAAATGTTATCAAGAGCGAAATGAAATTACTATAAATAGTATGAAAGAAGAAGAAAAGAGAAAAAAATATATAACTGAAATACCAAAAATAATTTTTTTTTTTATATCATTAACCGTTGGCGCCAGTAGGCTTGTTGAGGCACAGTTGGACTTGCCTCGCCCGTTATTTGGCTAGGTTTTTCAGATTTTTATAGTGACGCCTCAAATGTTTAGGTTCTCTCGTGAATATGTTGAGAACGTGCGAGGCTAATCGCTGTTACAGCCTCAGACGCATATAAACGTTGTTAATCCCGTCTGAGGACAGTATGGCAGCAATTTTTTTGAGTAGTCTTTGGCCACTCGACGGTGATATCAAAGAATGGAAAGTGGTCAGCGTATAACGGAGATCGAACCCGGGACCCTAGGTTCGCATACCCGAGCGTTAGACCACTGTACCACCGCCTCCCATTTGGATCACAAACAAAAAGGAAACAAAATAATGCAAACAATTGGAAGGAAAAGTCTAGAAATAACATATTCCATAGCAAAGTAAGTTACATATAAGACTAAAATACATACAAGGACGAGACTCCACCTCACCACTCCCTCTATAAGTCAAAGTAAAACAAGTAAACAAAAAAATTAAATCCCATACCTCCTAATAAAACCAGTTCACGTGGAAGTTCTAAAGTAAAGAGATTAAATTACAAGAAATGAGATATATACATTGTATACGTTTGAAAGAGGTAGGGGAGAAGCAGGAGAAGAAGAAAGAGAAACAGGAGGAAGAGGAGGAAGAGGAGGAAGAGGAGGAGGAGGAGGAGGAGGAGGAGGAGGAGGAGGAGGAGATGGTAGAGAAGGAGGAGGAGGAGTACAAGTACAAAGAAAGAACACACAGCATCAGTACTGCTGAACCTACCGAGGCTGTCCATGTGGCTACACAACTACTGTAATATCTACTTCATACACAAATAGAAAACAAGGCGGAAGGCAATCACTGATAATGCACGAAATAAGTTTAACAAAGTTATAGGGTTACCACATTTCTGTGAAGGTGAAAACTGTCTTTCTGCCCTTAACCTAAAAGCTAGAACAAGTGCCCATTCCTGGATTATTGACATACAAAATAGAACTCGAAGCATTTGGGATGACGAGGGACATATTGAGCTGGCTAAACACTATGCACTTGATAGCGCATATACTCACATAAACCCATACAGCGATACGTACATTTTCTCTTGTAAGGTATCAATAAACACGGGTGATATATTACTGAATCTTAATTTTCTATCAATTTAATTTTCTAATCAATAGGATATTTTGTCATGTTGGTTAATTTAATAGATTTTTTTTTTTTTCTCTCTCTCTCTCTCTCTCTCTCTCTCTCTCTCTCTCTCTCTCTCTCTCTCTCTCTCTCTCTCTCTCTCTCTATTTGTGTATATATGTGTGTATGTATATATATATATATATATATATATATATATATATATATATATATATATATATATATATATATATATATATATATATATCCTTTGAACATTAAACACCACTTGACGTTGCTGCCTGCCTGTCAGTCTCTATATTTCCATTTTTTTTCATCATTCTACGTAAATTCTGTAACTTTTACCTTTGAACTTTTATTTTTTTGTTTGACCAGTGCAATTACTGTACATATTGATAAGGACGCCAAAGTCAACTTTTAACTTATAAATTGACCAGATATAACCTCTCATGACTGCCATCTAGAGGCGGTAGGTGGTTGAACCCACTGACCCACCTGCACACCACCATCACTTCATCTCATTCCCCACACGTTTAAACGCTTTTTTTTATGCCAATATTGAAAAAAAGGTGAAGCCAATATATATCAGTCAACATTTTTTGCCCAAGTGGAGTATGATGATTAACACTAGAATATTAATCTCTTTGGGAAATTAGTTTTTAGGGTTGGCTTACGAGCGGCGGGGAAGCCATTTGGGACATATTATCAAAACTCTGACTGGCGAGGCTTGAGCGTTTATTCATTTCGAGTGCATGAATGGAACCGTTTTGAGGGGCTGCTACGGGATTAATGAATCCTCTGCTTGTGTCCGGGATTCATAAAGCCTCTTTGTGTGGATATTCCATCCCCTACACTGCCGCAGGGAATGCATGGGCTGTCCTCCTGCCACTGTAGCGCATTTACCACAGGGGATGCAGGTGAGCAAGATAAACAGTTCACCACCACCTGAGCCAGTGTTTCCGCCTCCTTCACCTTTCACGCCGCCACTTTGATCACAAATAAAACCACTCTTCCAATCCAACTAATTCTGTTTTTCCAGGGAACGGGTTTTCTTTGAAGCCTTACAGTGTTGTAACCAAAGACTTATTTTATTTAATCCTTAAAGGCTTTTGCAACAAAATATAATATCCCAACAAGCATACATAAGTAACGCAGGGAGGGTGATGGATGAACTCTTTACAGTGAAATGAAGTGGATCGAACCAAACAATGGTGTATAAGCAAACGCAACACCGAGATTGGCCAGTGTTGTCACATACTCTTGACAACACCATTACCACGACCTCAAGGCAGGAGGTAAATTGACGCTCTAAAAACAACAGCCGACGGGAAAGGAAGCACACGAAATTATTTGTAAAATTGATGATAAAATAAAATAATATTAATAATAATAATTATTATTATTATTATCATTATTATAATAACAACAACAATAATCATAAAATTGTAATAATAACGATAATAATATTTTGTATGTTTGTGTGTATTAGTAGGAGAGCAGTGTCTTTATATCTGTATGTCTTGGGTTTGAAGTGGGCACGCCATATTTGGAGGGAGTATTCCGCGGGCTTTTTTTGGGGGGAGGGAGGGACGTGGATCTTGACGTCACCTCAGTAGTGTGGGCAATGTTGTAGTTGGAGGAGCATGCATGGTTGTGATGTGTCTGACTCCTTTCGCTTCTGTACCTTTTTTCTCACCAGAAACAGGACTGTAGCTTGCTCTAAGCATTCAGTAAACTGTGAAATGTGTGAGTGTTGTGTTTTCTCGCCTGCTTCTAGTGCCAGGAGACATTATTCTAGTCGCTACAATCCTGTCAAGGTCAACTTGTCTATTGGCCATCCTGCAGTCTCTCCATCACACGCAGGAACCCAAGAAGAACCTGTCAACACCCCGCCCACTGGAGCCCACGGAGCAGTTGGAGTGGGTAAGGCGTTGTGTAACAATAACAATAATAATAATAATAATGATAATAACAATAATAATAATAATAATAATAATAATTGTAATAATAATATCAATAATGCTAATAATAATAATTGTAATAATAATAATAATAATAATAATAATAATAATAATAATACCAATAAAGACCAATAAATAAAAAACCAATGCGACGATAAATGAGCGCTCGCAGCTACACACAGCTATAGCGTGTGCCACCACTTTGCTTGTATCTTATGACTGAATAAAGTCTACATTGCCTTGTTGTACAGTCTGCGTTATTTGATGCACTTTAATTGTCTTGTATTAACGTTAACCATTGTTCTGTGATCTTTTGCTTGTTTAATGATATTGCACCAGAGTGTGACTTTTCTACGCTGCTTCAGCACTAACTAGCTAGCATGGAGTGCTGTCATGAAAGTGACTTACTCTATAATTTAACATTGCTAATTTGGCATTTTCTTAATTGATGAAGCTGCAGAATCTTGGTGATAAATTTTCAAGTCCTTATTCTAGAAATCAGGTGATCACCGTTGCAACGCTATAATAGTAGTTGCAATACTATAGTCTACTCATCGAGACCTAAACCTTGGAAACAGCCTCAGCCTACGCAGATTGGTAAGCCAAGCGTGGATAGACTACTAACATATATTCTCAACTCCGTGAATATCTAATATTTTTACCACGTTTTACATTGCTTTTGCAAGTATGCGATTTCATCACATTTTAGTAAGGATTATTCATGGGTAATAAGGATACAGACTGTTAAGCCAGTAATAAAAGATAAAAGAGTATACTAAGTAAATAGGCAATAAATGCACAGCTGACGTAACCTTACGACAACGTTGGTAGTGCATTCCATTGATCAATTCATTTTTCCTTATGATTGGCTTGAATTTTGTGATTATCATTGTCTTCGATTATTCTTTAATTACGATACAACTTCTTAATTAAAAAAAACAATGCAAAACTGGGTAAATACATTATAAGTTTGGCTTATAGATCTGCATAGGCTCAGACAGTCAGCTGGGTTCAGGTTTGAATGAACAGACTATAGGATATTTGTTTTGTGGACCTTAAAAAAACTGATATACAATATAAATTACAAAGTTGAGGGGGGAGGGCGGTCAAACATGGTCACATCACTTATAGAGCTTTATAGACTAGAACATTTAGTATGGAAACATGAACCATGTAACAAATTTGCGTTGTCCTGCTGCATATTACCACCACCTTCAAACTTAGAGTTACCAAAGTCTTATAGTGAGAAGAAAAATGTTTAAATCAAAGAGAATTTTTAGAGGTTCTCTTAAAAGTTGATGAAAGAAAAAACAGTGTGGTATAAGACTGAATGTTGTCTGGTAAAAAGGCGTTAATGCAAATAAGGTAAGCGCCAGACATCAGAGGTCATATGAGATAAATGTTTGCTGGTGAGAGAGAGAGAGAGAGAGAGAGAGAGAGAGAGAGAGAGAGAGAGAGAGAGAGAGAGAGAGAGAGAGAGAGAGAGAAAGAGAGAGAGATTTGCATCCTTTATTATAAGGCCGCAAGCAATTAAGGCAAAACTAGGCCTGATGAAACACTAGGCTTACCTTACCGTAAGATAGAGCACCTAAAATGCTTATCCCTGAGAACGTTCCGTATCCTCGTTATTAAAACCAAAGGGACAAAACAAAACAGATCAAACACGGAATACATGGAAAAAAAAAAAGCGGAAACTGGCCACGTAGGCAGAAATGTTTTACGACATGTCTTGCCCAACGCTTCATACTTCAAAATATGATGAAATTGCAGTTTAAGCCAATATATCTTTCCTTGTTTTTTTCTTTGTCCGTATTGCCAACAAGCTTGGAGACATCTTGGGAAAGCGTGGTTTTAGGGTGGAGTAAGCAAACATAAGATATATATCACAATCCGAAGAAAATAAACTTTATAACCGAGCCAGATCACCCCAACGACACAGCCCTTATCTAAACTAAACTGCCCCGAGGGGAATACGGGCCCCGGAACACCCACAACCTAACCTAACCTAAACATAACTCACGTAATATCCTCTTAACTGGGGGAGGGGTGGCAAGACCTTCCAGACCACCCGAACCTAACCTAACATAACCTAACTTGAGCTCACGTAATAACCTCTTAACTGAGGGGCGAAGACATTCCTAGATCCACCAACCTAACATAACTTAACATAAACAGAATTTTTGGTTGAAATTAAGTGTAGCTGACTTTCCACACTATTCTTAGTCTTCTGAGTCCAACACAAGTATGTGACAAACGCACATGTCAAATATCCCCGTCTCAGTGCAAGTAGCCATGATGGCGGCTCTGAACGAGCTGATGATATTACGTTCTCAAACACAATCTCACAAACAAGATGATTCACCTACCAGAATCCTGCAGCTCGTCTCCAGGAAGCGCCTTGTTCCTGGTTGGGTAAGCAAGGCGTGCTAGACATCCGCCGTAGGACCGTCACCACCATAATAAGGCCAGTAATGAGCACACTGCCGGCAGCTACGGCACCTTCACACACGGGGCTTTGTTCACTAGTGTGAGACGAGTGTCTAAACTTCCGCCAGGGACCGCAGCACCAAACTGATAATAAAACAAGAGGAAAACAAAAGATTACAGCTACAAATGTTTTGTTGTAATAATAATAGAATTTCTACATATTCTAATCACATGGTATAATTTGTTTGAAGCTTATTAATATATTGATATTCGTCATCGTTGATTAGCCTCACATTTTACGGGCGCCGTTTTCTATGAAGGATCAGCAGTCCTGCCAGGCGCCACCAGCAGCTCCATCATATGCTTCAGTATATCCATGACATATGTATGTAATTGCTTATCAAGTTATTAAACACGTTATAAAAATATGGTTATATTCCTAGTCCTTCGCAATAGTGGTAATCCCGATGCAAATAGTAAGGTCATATTTACGACAGTAATACGCCAGGCTCACCTTCACCAACACAGACGGGACGCTGGTCAAAGGTAGTCTGGAGAAAGGAGTAACAATGTGTGTGACCTTGTTAATACAAGAGGAAATTATGAAGAAAAAAACTTATACCAGCTCTTACTCAAAATATTCTTTTTTATAAAGCTCACTTCGGCTTTTTAGCCCCTCATGCAAATTAAGAAACACCAGGTAGGCCGTCTCTAGTAGCATATCATTACGTTCTCAAACTATAATGCTATAGACGAGTCTTGTATTTTTTTCTTCAGATAATAGATAAAAGACGATGACGCGGGGACCATATTCAGTCTGCCATTCCAGACAATATTAGTTTCTAGGGAGTGATTTCTTAGATCATATGTGTGTTTGGCGAAATATCTTTGCTCGTTTCATTGGTAATTCTTAAGGAGAGGACCGCAGGACGTCGATGCCAGGCGTAAGATGTTTTCTTAAATACAATATATTTCATAATTTCTTCATTATAAAATATGTCTTATAAAAACAGTAATGGATACTTTTATGATACTTTTTTTCTGTCAAGTGGTACTTTTTTACGTTTTGAGCGTTGGTAATGGTACGATATTACGAAGGTGAGTTAGGCTTCAGCTCCTGACTGTAGAATACTTTGCTTTACAATTACAGATAATGAAACATGAGTAGGGATATAACTGCCTCAGTCACTATTCTTGAGGATGAAAATAGTTACAAATCATGCGATTCGTCGCTTTCACGCGGCATTGACCTACAACTTTCCATAGGCCGGTAGTGGTGATGAAACTTTACTACCAACTTACTTCCAAAACACCACAAACGCACCAAACGTATTTTGTTGTGTTATAATTAAACCACAACACGAGATATACATATATATATATATATATATATATATATATATATATATATATATATATATATATATATATATATATAGCGAGAGAGAGAGAGAGAGAGAGAGAGAGAGAGAGAGAGAGAGAGAGAGAGAGAGAGAGAGAGAGAGAGAGAGAGAGAGAGAGAGAGAGAGAGAGAGAGAGAGAGAGAGGAAGAAATGTAGCAATAGCAGCAGCAACGGTATCAGCAAATTAACTGCTATAGATTAAAAGCTTCCATACTAAATTAGATATTGTAGTTTCACATCCCATTAGCCTTTCCCATCCCCACCCTTCCACACACATAAAACTTCCACAAAAACTACTACTCTTCCTCCACCAACAATTCCACATACTCCTTCTTGGGGACGATCCCTTCTCCAACCCCAATCCAGTCCTGGTTCAGCCTGCCTCCCCCACACGGCCTGCCTCTCCTCCCCGCCCAGGGATACCAAAGAAACCAGACGCTACGCCCTCAAAGCCGGACAGGATTGAATGCGAAGACCGTGAAATTTTCAGAAATTTACTAATTACTTCAATAAAGAAATACGAAAACCAAAAATCAGACGGCGCTAAAATGTTCTTATGCATTTTTTTTTCTTTTCCTTCGATCTTTTTTATCTTACTTTATTCATCATAAGAAAACATTATTCCAGTCCGAAGGTCTCATGTGTAGTTTGCTATTTTGGATTTGTATCAATGTTTCTTCCACGAGTAATAATACCTTTTCTTGAAGTTCTTCTTTCAAACATGCATATAAGTCAATAATAATGATATAAACAATAAATAAATAAATAAATAGATAAAGAAATAAAGAAATATATATTGTAAATGGTGTTGTGTGTGTGTGTGTGTGTGTGTGTGTGTGTGTGTGTGTGTGTGTGTGTGTGTGTGTGTGTGTGTGTGTGTGTGTGTGTGGGTGGGTGAACGTGTCATGGTTTCAGTAATCTGTATGCTTCCCAGACATACTTCAGTGGTTTAGGGAGGAAATGTCTTGATCATGAAATTGTTTGAGCCACAATTGTTATGTGGCGGTTTTGTACTAACTACTAAAGATACTGGTGCGGAAATGTTTTAGGTCTGATACGTCTTCAGTGCCAATCACCTGGGTATGAAATGACCTGCACCCCATACATGCCTTCTGTATTATTGCATGTTTTTCCTCTTCCTTTTTATGCCTCTCTATTTATTGAACTACAATAAGAACAACGGACACTTAAAAATCAACATCGCGTCAAGCAAAATTTTTATAATCTATTAAAACTGAAAACTATACATAGATAATGACACACAAATCTGCTTCGTTAAACGCCTAAAATACCCAAAGCATGAAAGACAACAATATAATCACCAAAACGAATGAAAAAATTACCAGCGGATAATTGCATATAAAAATCGTAATGAAAAGGCAGTAATGCAAGACTGCGTGTGATAAGATGATTACAGAGGAAAGTTAAAGGATGATTACAGAGAAATCTTTCAAATCTATCAGATAAATATTCTAAGACGGCAAAACAATGTGTGTGTGTGTGTGTGTGTGTGTGTGTGTGTGTGTGTGTGTGTGTGTGTGTGTGTGTGTGTGTGTGTGTGTGTGTGTGTGTGTGTGTGTGTGTGTGTGTGTGTGTGTGTGTGTGTGTTTGAAAAGAGAAGAGAGAGAGAGAGAGAGAGAGAGAGAGAGAGAGAGAGAGAGAGAGAGAGAGAGAGAGAGAGAGAGAGAGAAAGTGTGTGTGTGTGTGTGTGTGTGTGTGTGTGTGTGTGTGTTGACTACATTAGGTTATTCTCGGGTATAAAACAGTACATAAATCTCATGTGCTTTATGCATGAACACTATTTATCTTCCTCCATATTACACCATGCAAATTATAAACATGCACGCGGTGTGTTATGTAAGTGCCGCGTATGTATCAGCTCACACATACACGTCCAGTTTCTAAGGCTTACATGCACACACCATGTAGGACAGCATTGCGATAAATGTAATAACATGACCCTCTGGCGAATATAACTATGGGAAAACTACTACACTAACAACAACAATAATATAACTTCAACTTTATCACGATAATAATGATGATGTTGATGATGAACATGATGATAATGATGCTGATAATGATGACGATGATGATGATGATGATGATGCGGAGGAGGAGGAGGAGGAGGAGGAGGAGGAGGAGGAGGAGGAGGAGGAGGAGGAGGAGGAGGAGGAAGAGGAGGAGGAGGAGGAGAAGGAGGAGGAGGAGGAGGAGAAGGAGGAGAAGGAGGATGATAAGGGTGATGATGATGATGTTAATAGCATCGTCTAATTTGCCGTCGTAATCTGGCTTGGGTTTTAATCCCGTCCAGAGAAAATGCAACATGCAACCATACACTCCATCCATTCATCCCTTCATGCAGCTAGCCATTCATCAACACTAAAACCTTCAGATGCACTCCTTTGATATAAAACCTTTCCTAAGCATTGCTGGATGGAGGAAGCAACACTCCTTATAGTATCCAGCCTTATGCCATGCCGCTGGGTGACACTCCAGGTCACTATTTTTATTATGTTCTCACAAGTCAATAGTGACCTGGAATGAAAAATGAATGGGATAATTATATTCTTCTGTGTAAGACTGGGAGTGTTAAATGTGTCTTTCAAGCATCTGTCTATGTTTCATTAGGATATGCTATTTCAATGTGCAATGGTTAACACACAGCGTTGTGAAGTCACGGGAATCCCTATCAGTTGAAGTCGGGACACACAGAGCACATCGACCATCCTCCCAATCCGTGGATCTTATAATCTTGTAGGAAACCAATAGTATATCAACTATGTGTTCCACTGTCATCATATCCATTGACAACCATTACGTATCCACTGCAGGGCTGCAACCTCTTTCAGCTGTATGCACTGTCTATATCTGCTGTACCTCTGGTTCTTCTTACTTAACTTCCGGCAAATAATGTAGACAGATCTTGATGTAAAAGAAAGGGAAAAAATGCCTTTAAGATAGAGAATAGCTGAGGGGCTAAGTGCCACATGAGGTATGGCCGCTTCCCAAAACCTTTCCCATCAATAACATCACGAAAAGAAGAGAAAGCAAAAACACATCCCACCATTATTTCCATTAGCGTGCGGCGTCTTGGAATAGAGACGTCACGGCCTGAGTGGCGAGAGGGAGGAAGAGACGAAGGGCGTGTCCTGGAGAAGGCCTGACCCTACGACTCAGTAAATCACGTCCCCGCACCAACCACTTTATTCCCCTTGATGAGACTCAGCCTGACCTTAATCAATGTACTCTCCTCCGTCAAGGCAAAGTTTCCCCGTCAAGCTTACTTACACTCGCTGTCTTCGTGTTATGATATCTTCCAGGTAAGTGTGCGTATAATTTCAGACATTTGTACACTTCAGTTGTCTTACGGATTACCTCAGATAAGTATGCATCTGCTCTCTCTCTCTCTCTCTCTCTCTCTCTCTCTCTCTCTCTCTCTCTCTCTCTCTCTCTCTCTCTCTCTCTCTCTCTCTCTCTCTCTCTCTCTCTCTCTCTCTCTCTCTCTCTCTCTCTCTCTCTCTCTCTCTCTCTCTCTCTCTCTCTCTCTCTCTCTCTCTCTCTCTCTCTCTCTCTCTCTCTCTCTCTCTCTCTCTCTCTCTCTCTCTCTCTCTCTCTCTCTCTCTCTCTCTCTCTCTCTCTCTCTCTCTCTCTCTCTCTCTCTCTCTCTCTCAACAACAAAACACCAACAAACCAAAAAAAAGAACAAGGAAAACAGCAGCATTGATATGAGATTGCAGGTGATGATAAGGAATATGATGATAATGATGATGATTATGATGATGATGATGATGAAGATAATGATGATGGTAACAACAGCATTAACAACAATACAACAATATTTATAATAGTAATAAAAATAATAGTAATAATAATGATAATGATAATAATAATAATAGTAATAGTAATAAGAATAAGAATAAGAATAAGAAAAAGAATACAAATAAGAATAATAAGAATAACAATAATAATGATGATAATAACAATAATATTAATAATAGTAATTATAATAATAATCATAACAATCGTAATAGTATTGATAATAATAATAATAATAATAATAATAATAATAATAATAATAATAATAATAATAATAATAATAATAATAATAATGATAATAATAATAATAATAATATTATTATTAATAATAATAATAATAATAATGATGATAATGATAATAGTACGTAATAATAGTAACAATGGTAATAATAGTAATAATAATAATAACAATGATAATAATAATGATAATAATATTATTAGTGTTGTTATCATCATTATCATCATCATCACCACAATAATTACATGCCAAGCAAAAAGGAATACAACACTGAGCCAAAGCAATGCATCTCAAGTCGTGGAAAAAAGTCTCGCACTAAAAAGCACAACTAGAAAAAATATGTTCTTCCGTGTCGTAATTACAAACTTTCACTCATTTCAGGCAGTCCCGTGAGCAGAGTTCATACAATTAGATTAGACGCGCAGGCAAGGAAGGATCAGTGTATTTTCATGTCTGCATTACCAGCTACACAAAGGACCGTGACTGCTGCCCATGTAAGTAAGTGACGGGTACTGAAAAATTGTGATGAGGTTTATCTACGCCATGGATAGACGAGGTGCAATAAACAATAGCTTGTTTTGTTTGCCTATATGGTGTCAAATTTCAGGTGTGCTTGGTTATACGAACACAATTGAGTTGCTCTGAGATGAATAATTGATTGCAGGGCGTGGCAGTGAAACAAAGAGGAGAAGCTGACAGGAAGAGTTAAAAGGAGTAAAAGGCAAACAGACGGTAACATGAAGAAAGTGTTTCCCAGATTGGATAAGGGCGCTTATCACCGCACAATATAGTCAATATTCCTTTCTCCCTTAGGTGGCTTAGTTTATCAGTCTACTGGACAGCTTTATGCCGCAAGTGACATTCAGATAAGTTGTCGCTTGGGGTGATCAATCAAAATGTAAGAGCTCCTTCCATTCCTTTAAGGAGGATCCAACCAGCTGGAGCCGCCTGCCAGTGTCCTCGTCCCTTCTCAGCTGCCATCCCTGTGACACAACGCAGGTAAGACTCCCTTCAGGCGGGAGAGGCAGCGGCTTCAGACAAAGTTACGAGACTTTTCACAGGGAAAAGCCGCCGCCTTCTTGATCTTTTAAACCTGATTCAATAGATTTTCAATATTTACTTCCCCCACAGGGACTCTGAAAGCCATGCGGCGCAACGGAGAGGCTGACGTGGATGCTGCTGACCATCACTACTGACTACTGATTCTTATTGCTGAGTGGTGGAACTGACTAGTTACACTGACTGACAGCAATGACTGGCGGCACTGACTGGAAACACTGACTTGTTATACAGACTGGCGGCACTGACTGGTAGCACTGACTGATAGCATCGACTGATAGAACTAATTGGCGGAATTGACTGGTAGCACTGACGGGCGGTACTGACTGATACCATTGACTGGTAACGCTGACTTGCAGCATTGACTGATGGCATTGACTGATAGCACTGACCGGTAGTATTGACTAGTGCCACTGACTGGTAACACTGACAGTCGGCATTGACAGGCGGCACCGACTGGTAACACTAACTGGTAACATTGACTGGCGGCACTGGCTTATAGCACGAACTTGTAACACTGACTGGTAGCATTGACTAGCGGAACTGACTGATAGTACTGACTGGTAATACTGACTGGTAGCATTGCCTGACGGTACTGACTGATAGCAGTGACTGATAATACTGCCCGGTATCACATACTGGCGGCACTGATTGATAGGACTGACTGGTAACACTGACTGACAGCATTGACTGGTAGCACTGTTCGGCGGCTCTCATTGGTGGCACTGACTGGTAGCACCGACTGATAATACTAAGTGGCAGCACTGACTGATAACACTGACTGGTAGCACTGACTGATAACACTGACTGGTAGCACTGACTGATAACACTGACTGGCAGCACTGACTGATAACACTGACTGGTAGCACTAACTGATAACACTGACTGGTAGCACTGACTGATAACACTGACTGGTAGCACTGACTGATAATACTGACTGGTAGCACTGACTGATAACACTGACTGGCAGCACTGACTGATAACACTGACTGGCAGCACTGACTGATAACACTGACTGGTAGCACTGACTGATAACACTGACTGGCAGCACTGACTGATAACAGTGACTAATAACACTGACTGGCAGCACTGACTGATAACACTGACTGGTAGCACTGACTGGTAGCACTGACTGATAACACTGACTGATAACACTGACTGGTAGCACTGACTGGTAGCACTGACTGGTACCACTGACTGATAACACTGACTGGTAGCACTGACTGATAACACTGACTGGTAGCACTGACTGATAACACTGACTGGCAGCACTGACTGATAACACTGACTGATAGCACTGACTGATAACACTGACTGGTAGCACTAACTGATAACACTGACTGGTAGCACTGACTGATAACACTGACTGGTAGCACTAACTGATAACACTGACTGGTAGCACTGACTGATAACACTGACTGGCAGCACTGACTGATAATACTGACTGGTAGCACTGACTGATAACACTGACTGGTAGCACTGACTGATAATACTGACTGGTAGCACTGACTGATAATACTGACTGGTAGCACTGTCTGGTAATACTGACTGGTAGCACTGTCTGGTGGCGCTGACTGGTAACCTTAACGTGTAGCACTCACTTGTGGCACTGACTGATAACACTCACTTGTGGCATTGACTGATAACACTCACTTGTGGCACTGACTGATAACACTCACTTGTGGCACTGACTGATAACACTCACTTGTGGCATTGACTGATAACACTCACTTGTGGCACTGACTGATAACACTAACTTGTGGCACTGACTGATAACACTCACTTGTGGCACTGACTGATAACACTTACTTGTGGCACTGACTGATAACACTCACTTGTGGCACTGACTGATAACACTCACTTGTGGCACTGACTGATAACACTCACTTGTGGCACTGACTGATAACACTCACTTGTGGCACTGACTGATAACACTCACTTGTGGCACTGACTGATAACACTCACTTGTGGCACTGACTGATAACACTCACCGGTGGCACTGACTGATAACACTCACTTGTGGCACTGGCTGATAACACTGACTTGTGGCACTGACTGATAACATTCACTTATGGCACTGACTGATAACACTGACTTGTGGCACTGACTGATAACACTCACTTATGGCACTGACTGATAACACTCACGTGTGGCACTGACTGATAACACTGACTTGTGGCACTGACTGATAACATTCACTGATAACACTCACTGATAACATTGTCTGATAGCACTGTCTGGTGGCATTGACTGGTGGCACTGACTGAAAACATTGATTAGCAGCACTGACTTGTAGCAGTGATTGGTGGTGAGTGTGACGAGTGACGGCATGCCTTGGACAGGACAACACTAAAATTACAGGCACCTCATCTAGGATCCAAGGGTAATAATTATCATCATTATCATCATCAGTAGTGGTAACAGTAGTAGTAGCAGTAGTATTGTCATTATTATTATTTTTTTTTTATTATTATTATTATTATTATTATTATTATTATTATTAGTAGTAGTAGTAGTAGTAGTAGTAGTAGTAGTAGTAGTAGTAGTAGTAGTAGTAGTAGTAGTAGTAGTAGTAATAGTAGTAGTAGTAGTAGTAGTAGTAGTAGTAGTAGCAGTAGTAGTAGTAGTACTAGTAGTAGTAGTAGTAGTAGTAGTAGTAGTAGTAGTAGTAGTAGTAGTAGTAGTAGTAGTAATAGTATCATTACTAGTAGTAGTAGTAGTAGTAGTAGTAGTAGTAGTAGTAGTAGTAGTAGTAGTAGTAGTAGTAGTAGTAGTAGTAGTAAAAGAAGTAGTAGTAGTAGTAGTAGTTGAAGTAGTAGTAGTAGTAGTAGTAGTAGTGTTATTATGATTAAAAATACTGTTATTATCATTATCATCATCATCATTATCAGCATAGCAGTTAACACCACCGTAACACACATCATTAGAGAAAATAATTAGAGTGGATATCTCTTAAGCATAACTCTTAAGCTCCCAAGCCTTTCTGGTTAACTAGAAACCCATAACATGTTAATTAATTAACTAGATAAAGAAGATCCAACAGTGCTTCCCTACAGCATGTCACACCACTGAAAACTATACTACTTATACAATTCATACTACGTTATTTTCACTACTTCCCCGGTACCATTGCGATGACGGAGTGGTTGGTCCTGCTGCCTGTCAATCTGGAGTGTTTTCGGTTCAAATCCTAGACAGAATAAGGAACATGATTGCAAGTAAGATTAACTCTCCATCCAGTCTCGCACATGGGAATGGACGAAGGATTGTGTGTTGCTTTCCAGGAAGGTGAATGTTGTATGGACACAGCAGCTGTTTTTCAGGATGATGAATGTAAATCCTCTAAAATTATGCCGGGTGAGGATAGGGAGATCCGTACAGTGGTGAAACGCAGTATGATGTATTGTCATGATTTTCACTCACTTATACACACACACACACACACACACACACACACACACACACACACACACACACACACACACACACACACACACACACACACACACACACACACACACACACTCTCTCTCTCTCTCTCTCTCTCTCTCTCTCTCTCTCTCTCTCTCTCTCTCTCTCTCTCGACCATCGCTTGAAACACATTATGCAAATGGGCGTTCAGCCAACAGCACCGTTGTGAGGACCAGCAAAGGAAGCAGCCTCCATGAGTTGGCTGAGGGCACTGAGGGTAAGCAATGAGTGAGGGAAGTCAAGGAAGGGAAGTCAAGGAAGGGAAGTAGGAAAAGCTGACTGATAACCATCTCTCCTATGAACTCACCGTGCCTTCCTTCAGCCCTCTTTCGGGTTGTCGGTGCCTTGGTATCATATCTTAATCTGTAAAAGGTGGAAAATATCTGGCTATGAATTAATATATAGAAGACCCGTACGCCAAGGTCCAGCTTCTCCCTATTATTTGAACTGCTGCGTCGCTACTTTGGATTCGTTCCTTGTACAACCAGCGATCCAATTAATGACCAGCGCACGAAACTCAGCAGGACACTCCAAATCCTTGCCCTAAAGCTCCTATGGTTATTTAATTTACAAATCCACGAAACAATTAATTACAAACAACTTTAGACAAGTAGGAAAATTGCCTCCCTTAACGATAATAATTCTAAAGGTAACCATTTTCAATTCGAAATCAAACCAAAATTAATGAAACTATGGGATATGAACGTTTTTTTTTAATATAAAAAAAAAGAAGCTAAAACTCGCTTCTAAACATGGTGAAGCTCTTGTCCATTTCATGTAGAGGATTATTTGAGGGACATGGATCATTGTATCATTTGGTCTTACACTCAGCTCCAGGAAGAACATTTTAGGACGCCTTGGGAACACGCCTAACACGACATTCCCCTAGTCGTGTAGCTGTCCTTTCTACCTTAAAAGAGGAGTATCAAGCCACCTCCATAGCCTTAACTGATCACTCTTTGACCAAACTCTCCTGGTTACCTTGTGCATAAAATATAACTTTTACCTCGAGTTGCCTTCTTTGGTGCGAAAAAAAAAATGATAAGGTATTAATAAGGTAAGGTAAGATTACACTATCTGACCTGCATTCATTCCAGCACGACTGATCACTTTTTCATTCACAAACATTCTGAAATCTCACCCTCATGACTTCATCATTCATCAGCTTCTCGTATGGCACACCTTGCACTTGCATAACTCAAAGCCTCCCTATCTTCTAGCATCCCTTAATTAATGTTTGTTCTCATATCTCTGCGTTCACAAACCTTACCAAAATTCGACGGCCTCATCATATCTGCATTAATTACAAGCTTAACATTTGGGGTTATTCATTTGTTTGCATGACATTCCCACCTGTGCGTGTGTGTATGTACGTGTGTGTGTGTGTGTGTGTGTGTGTGTGTGTGTGTGTGTGTGTGTGTGTGTGTGTGTGTGTGTGTGTGTGTGTGTGTGTGTGTGTGTGTGTGTGTGTGTGTGTGTGTGTGTGTGTGTGTGTGTGTGTGTGTGTGTGTGTGTATGTATTTGTCTCTATATCTTTGTATTTGTCCTTCTATCTGTTTTTCCTTTTCTTCTCTATTTACATTTTTTTTCTTTTCTCTGTCCGTCTCTGTCTCTCACTCTCTCACCACATCATGTCCTCGTCACACTCATAGTACCATTCATACATGCAACAATGATAATGTAGTTAGCCAAAATCTAGTGTTTTTCTTTTTAATTATGGAACTAATCGCTCTAACCCTGTCAGTTATTACACACACACACACACACACACACACACACACACACACACACACACACACACACACACACACACACACACACACACACACACACACACACACACACATCATTACACTTATGCAAATTGTCTCGACATAAATCAGATCATGATGAATATTATACAAACTACCCGAGTCCTCCCTACACCAGACATTCCCAGCTCGCCCAAGTGTATTCGTCTATCTATCTGTCTGGGTATGTGTCTATCGATTCACCTATCTAACTATCACTACGCTAAACACTCAGATCATCACACATACTATACTAACAACACTATTCACGGTATTTGTACTTGCGTAGCTGCTACATACCTATAGTTTTTATTATACATGTTTGTTTTTTTCGTGGAGTTTTTTTTTTCAGTATTCTGACGTATCTCCACTCGTTAAAGTCTTCGTATACATCGCACGGAAGTTGTATTGCTTTTTCTTCACTGCTTTAATTAATCGCTTCCACGCTAATCTAATCTTCGGTGCAGACTTTCCGCACTTCAGCAAATTAACAGCATTCGTCACGGTTCACAGGTAACATAGTATATACGTTAAGCATGCACCTCTCCTTCCCTTCGTTCTGACTTCATCATATTTGCAGTTTTGCTTTTCGTGTCTCTTCCATCGCATATATGGAGAATATCATACGAGTCTCACTTTTCTCAAAATTTGGGAACGTTCCACCAACTTTGGCTTTTACGGTTCTGCATTCCGTGTGTTTCTTTTTAAATGAAAAAAAAATTAAAACAACTGTATATTCAATGAGAAGGTTTATATTTATTTTCTCGCTACAATAGACAATGGTTTTTTTTCTTCACACACACACATACACACACACACACACACACACACACACACACACACACACACACACACACACACACACACACACACACACACACACACACACATAGAGTGAAACATCGAACCCCTGCCACTGACTCACCATGCCCCTCAACGAGCTGTTCGTCACTTCAACCACATTGTAAAATTGTCTGTCAGCATCTGTGCCAATTACAATTTCAGTTCATTTTGATTTTATTGTTAGTTCAAATTCAGTATTTTCTTTTTTTCACTCATATTTCTAACCTTCAAACCTCATAATATATATTTGTGTTCATATCACTTTTATATCCAATTCCATGTATATTTTCAGCCTTCGGGCTGCTTTTGTTAATAAACCATTAATTATTATTATCCTTATTATTGCACACACACACACACACACACACACACACACACACACACACACACACACACACACACACACACACACACACACACACACACACACACACACACACACACACACACACACACACACACACACACACACACACACACACACACACACACACACACACACACACACACACACACACACACACACACACACACACACAAACACTTATGTAGCTAAATACATCTGCATAACATTTTTTCATCATAATCTTAAATTAACAACATTTTTCATCCCACTTTCCCTGACATTAAAATGCACCTACCTGCATGGGCTCGGGTCATACCAACAGCTTTCCATACACGTCTCAAATGGGTCGTAGGATGATAATAATTACGCTTTGATGAGACACAACAACCAAGGATATCGCTGCTGGTAGTATAATCACTGCCTTCGATAATGGTGATAAGGTGAATGTTACAGGATTTGAGATTACAGAATTGTCTCATCCCATCGGTAACTAAAAATGGCATACATTTTTTTTCTTAGAATGTATTCATTCCTCGCTTCTCTTTTTGGTCATCTTAGTGTAGCCTTGTAGGATACTGAAGGCATGGGTAGTGGCATGCCTAAGGTAGTATAGTGAAGGCGTCATGCACCACATTCGTTCCAGTCACGTGTAAGTACCGAATAAAAATGAGTTTTTCACCACTGTGAGATGGAGAAAATGGTGAGACTTAGACGAGGAACTTTGAATGATTTCGATCACCAACACTGATGATATGGCTAGTTGATACATTATTCTTGAAGCACACCTTTAAAGGTCATAAGGCACATCCAACAACAAGATAATGTTATGTATTTGTTGTATGTTTGGCGTCCACACTTCAGTTCTTGAGTTTCACCAGTATTGGATCAGCAAGCTTCTACATTCAAAGTTTCCATTGGACAATAAACAATAGTTCAGTATTTGCTTGCTTTTCTTTTAACTCCACTTCTCTTCGATTTCCATCTACATGTTCCCCTCTCCTTCACTCTATGCAGCAATATCCTGAAGTAATCAAATTTGCCTTCACTGTATCAGCGATCTGCTTTCTCTCAACTCATTCAGCATACGTTTCTCAATGGATATGTACAATATATTCTCCCTCTATAACTTTGTTTTGCCTCACATAGTCACTTACAACGACATATGAATAGGAATCGTTCAGTGATTAAAGTTTTGTCCAGAATACCTTAAGTCGATCAATGGTAGAGGTCTAACGGTTTCTCCTTGCACATTCCCAGCCATAATTGCCATCAGGAGGCAAGCTTGGCACACCTTCCCGTCATTACCTAACTCAATTTCACCCAAGATCTACATTTTTCTCATCCTAATGACGCATTTCCAGCCTCATCGTCGTTGCGAGTTTCAGAACAAAAATAGTCGAGACAAACATTTGACTAAAAAAATTTCCATTCATATACAGTGTAGATGGATGCGTAATTGAAAACAAATATATAAATGTAAGTGTATGATGGTGTAGATTCTACACTATCATTTACTTCAATTATATTTAGCGATGATGTACTTTCATTGCTTCAAACATGCAACTACCTAATACACAGTTTTTCATTGTTCATGTATGTTTCTATGATCCAACCCCTTTCAACTCTCTCACAAATCACACGAGTATCACATCTAACTTACTTGAATATTGAATGCCTTCACTATACGACCGTTCTCTTCTCTTCATCATTCACTCCCCTCTCGTTCCACAAATCTACATGAGCCTTTCTGGATTTATCGGGTACTGGACACGCGCGGAGGTCCACTTTCAACCTATCGCAACGCTCCTGTCTCCCTCTCGTATCGTAGGAACTCACGATGACCATTGTGCTACAAAAATAGATGGGCGATGGGATCCCCAAGTTCTCTTACACTAGACAAGAGCACGGTTTTTGAAAATAGTGTATGAGATCTGTGAAGAATTTTAGGAATCACATTTTACGTTGACCTGTGAAAGGTCCTATGAGACGACATAAATGTATGTAATCAATAACAATAATGTGTATGGAAAGTATGTCCTTAATGTAGAAATAAGGACAAGGTGGGAACATAATACATACTTCGTTCCAAATATTAGAATTACGCAGTGAACCAACGAGAAATGGCCCTCTTGCGGCTCCAACACCCTACTGATACAATTTAGAAGGAGACAGTCGTGGCAGGCAGCGAGGGACCCAAACCGACCACCAGCACCTAGACAGAGGCGCTGCTGAGGGGGGCGGCATCCCATCAGCAGTAGCCTGACACTGATGGCGGGCCGGTGTAGCCAGAGTGGCCCTCCAGAACTCGCCCTCGAACCGTGGCCACCATGACGCGACTGGCGATTAAAGGAAGACGCCCGCGACCCCGAGCTGTTCCACCTCTCTTCACGACCCATCACCCCGGCGGGAAGAGGCGGGATGGAGGAGAGAGTGGAGGGACGGGAGGAGGCTAAGGAAGGATGGAAGGAATCTTGGAAGGCTGCCAGTGCGACACAGTTTTCTGGATTTACTTAATGCTGCGTTGGTTTAGGATTGTCTGTGCCTGTGTCTATTAATCTTTCCACCTGTGTCTATCCGCCTGCCTTACAATCACTCCGTATTTCACTCCTTACCCACCTAGCTCACTTTATTTTCTAAACAACAAAAAATCTATAAGTATGCTGCTGAACCCTCGCCTTTACCGATCTCTCCGCACCACCACTTTTCTGTCCTCAGCTTTCTATCTTGCCACTGGTGGGGGGTGGGGAGGATCTTGCACACCAGCTACCAGAAAACTCCTTGAACGCACACACACACACACACACACACACACACACACACACACACACACACACACACACACACACACACACACACAAACACACACACACACACACACACACACACACACACACACACACACATTTACACACACTTACACACACACACACACACACACACACACACACACACACACACACACACACACACACACACACACACACACACACACACACACACACACACACACACACACACACACACACAAATACACACACACACACACACACACACACACACACACACACACACACACACACACACACACACATACACACACACAAACACACACACACACACACACACACACACACACACACACACACACACACACACACACACACACACACACACACACACACACACACACACACACGTGTTTTCGTTTTTTCACATCGTCAAGGGAAAGCAAACACTGTTCGCCATTTCCACTGAAAAACATTTGACGAAGAGCGTTATTTGTCATATGCGACAATTAATCTGTAAAGGTAACTATGATTGGAAGGATAAATATAATTTCATCCCAGCGATTAGATTACCTTTTTAGAGAAGGGTTCATAACGCCCTGCTTTTTACACAATATTCCTAAACAGTTATTTTTATCATATACGTAGAGTTTAATAGTGAACGGAGAGTTTATTTTTCTTCTCTAACACACGTGACAATAAGAGGATGCAAAAATAGAAAGTTTGTGTATCTGAAAAACAAGCAAATGTTGATCATCAAATGTGTCACCACCAAAGAAGTTGTTCATCATATAAATGTTCTATGGACGTGAAAAGATGTTTTACCTTCATGATGTGAATATATTTTTATTGTGATTCCTGATACACAAATGATCGTAAATCAATTTTGGAAGAAAATTTATATTATTTAAAATGCAATCTCTCTCCTGTAACGTGTATAATGATCATCTTTAATGCGGCTCTTCACGGTAAGCGTAATGATGATGGGGATCCAGGCTTTGACATCGTGCTGGCCTGCCGGGTCAAGAGC
>JAXIVD010003680.1:12500-25000 GCA_036785275.1 Cancer borealis
CGATACTGAATGCTTATCAAGTTCTTTTTCTTAAACAACTCAATTGTGATACTGTTAACTATTTGTTCTGGTTGAGAATTCCAAATATTCACGATTCTATTAAAGAAAAATTGCTTCGCTTCATTCAATCTAAAACGCTTACCAATGATCTTGAAGTCATTGTTACGAGTGAAACTTGTGAGATCGGTAATTACATAGTCGTTTATGCTAATACTCGTATTGTCAAAGCAACGGAAAATTTCTAATATCTCTGATAGGTCTTCTCGTAAGTTCAGCTCTTTTAGTTGTTCTTTGTAAGGCTTGTTTCACAATCTAGGAATAAGTTTAGTAACTTCTTTGTAGTCTCTCCAGCTTATTAGTATTTATTTTTATAGTATGGGGACCAGAATTGAATACAATATTTTAGATGAGGGCGTACAAGTGCATTAAATAGTGCAAGGATAACCTTTTCAGATTTGTACTCAAAAGTTCTTCCGATGAATCCGACCAGTTTGTTAGCTGTCTTAACAACGTCTGAACAATGTTTACTAGGTTTAAGGTCGTTACAAGTAGTTACCCCTAAGTCTTTTTCATGGCTAACCTTGGAAAGTTCAGACCCATTAATTTTATATATTGTCTGTTGATTATTGTTTCCAACATTAAATTCAATGTGCACTTTTTTGACCAACTGACTCAGATGTCGAGGCTGGATTGTAATTGTAGTTTATCGGCGGTTATAGTTACTCTACCCGCAGTTTCCGTATCGTCGGCAAATTTTGATATCTTCATCGATATCATTGACATATATTCGGGAAGGAATGAGGCCAAGTACTGAGCCTTGTAGCACACCGCAATTAGATGATTTACTGTTCATGAAAAAATAAAACAACATCTATCTTTTCATATTTGACGCCGATTATTTTTATGGTCTAAATCTGAACGATATATTTTCAATCAATTTATGAAACACACACACACACACACACACACACACACACACACACACACACACACACACACACACACACACCCACCCACCCACCCACCCACCCACCCAGCCACCCAGCCACCCAGCCAGCCAGCCACGCACGCACGCACGCACGCACGCACGCACGCACGCACGCACGCACGCACCCACCCACCCACCCACCCACCCACCCACACACACACACACACACAGACACAGACACAGACACAGACACAGACACACACACACACACACACACACACACACACACACACACACACACACACACACACACACACTGTTACGATCCTAGTTACACCCCCTCTCCTTGTTACACGCGAGGCCCTCGTCTCTTTATGGATCACCACCTCGCCACTCGAAGCTTTGCTTTGTCTTTGTGAATACGTTGCTCGGAGCTTCAAATTAGCGGTCTGAAGTTCCAAAGGATTCATAAGCGAACCTGCCTGCTTCCAGACTCCACTCACAGTACCTACTGATATCTGGTAGTTTCTCCGCACCGCCAAGTATTTATTCATATATTGTTATATATGTTTCTCCCGTTTATCTAGGTTTATTTTTGTTTTTATAGGTATATCTTTATAGTCATTATAAATATTGTAACAACCGTGGGATTTATGTTTTTCTTTTGTTTGTAAATAATAACTTGTATACTAGGCTTAATAAATTTTTTTTTATTCAAAAGAACCCGTAACAACACACCTTTCATCTCACGTTTTACCTTCCACTTCTGCGGTTCACGTCAGTCTCTCGCTCTTCTCTCCTCATATTTACCTGACGGTCGATTCTACATATCTTTCCCCCTCCATTTGTCCGCCGCCTTTCCACTTAAACTCCCTGAGAGACGGATTTCCACGACAGTTCTCTGATTCTTAAGTTTGGTCTAGATTTTTCAATAAGGAAATTTTATGATAACTTATATAGTTAAAGAATAAAGTTGTAGCTCTTTTAATATACGATAAAATTTGTTTAAAAGTTTTCGTATGTGATTAATGTTTTGGAGGCAGTAGCAAGAACTCCTTCCATTCCCTCCAGAATACATTAAATCGCTTGTAATTTACTAATATTTATAAAGGAGGAAACCAAATGGTTTTATTCCAATGTTTGGATTAACTTTAGGAGAGTCATATCAATGCATTTTTGTTGTAAGAGACCAGCATCGCCCATTAAAATGAAATAATGGTTATTTTCATTATTATGTTTAGGCAACCAAGAGTGAAATAGGATTTGATATTAAAGTGATGCGAAAACTCCAAAATTCGTATTCATCATGCTTGAGAACACCTTTGTACCAATTTTTCAATGAGATTCGGAGGTGACAAAATATAAACGAAATTTTTGGCAGAAATCATGTTAGATACGAAGATGGTTATTGCCTCTTCATCCTGTACGATCAGACTGCAAGGTTGTGATTCATACAAGGAAGTGAGGAGAGGTGTATCGTATGTTTATCATTCATCACGGCTGTAGGGAATATGGCGCTCACAAGATGGGTAATAAAGTGGATATTTTGATAGCAGTACAGTAGTGTTAGGTTGAGGATATGTTTGTGATAGTGGTGGTGATGACTTGATGAATGTGATGATCGCAGGTAAGGATGATGATAATAGCAGTGATGGTAGTAATGGTGGTGTGGTAGGGAAGATACTGGATACACGGTGCCATTATTAAAGGTTGGGGAGTGTTTGTTGTGACCTGTTACCTTCAAGAGGTGAGAGGACGGCACCTGACTGTGTACGTGACCGTTAACCAAGTGTTTCCTTTCCCTCTCTTTCCAGGTAAGCCACTAACAGAACCTCCCACACGCTGATGTAATGTAAGTAGACCTCGACTTTACACTTATTGCACAAAAAATACATTAATGCGCTGGCTGATAGAAAAAAATTAAATGGTTGAAGTTTCCATTGAGTTCCTTTCCGGCGGTGACTTGGTGCACTTGAGGGAACTTGGTGCATCTGAAGCTGCTCGGTGCACTTGATTGTAATATTTTTCTGGTTATGGTTGAACTTGAGACGGTCTTTCCATGGTCTTTAGAGGTGTTGGTTGGTCTTGATTCGTGTGTGCGTGTGTGTGTGCGTGTGCGTGTGCATGTGCGTGTGCGTGTGCGTGTGCGTGTGCGTGTGCGTGTGCGTGTGCGTATGGTAAAAAGCTGGCAAGGACGTTGAGTCAGCTGCCATCATTTGTTATCCCCATTGATCCCTTGTTAATTGACTTGGGTTGTGGTGGCATTTTTTTTTTTTATTGACTCCAAGCTTGTTTTAGGCTGTCGAAGGTCCATTATGCCTGCTTGTAGGGTTACTGTGGCGTGTACAAATGTCCAGAAACAATGGTTTTGTGAATACATTAGGTGGAATAATTTCGGTGGCTGTGCAAGGTGAATGGGTGTGTTTTTCTTTAATGGTTTAATGCACTTCTGTTCTTTTCAGGCTTTATTCAATGGTATAAACTTACTCTGTAGTTATTTATCATATGTGTGGTGGTGCTTGGTCTGGCTGTGGCATCTTCGGAGGCTGCAATACATTAGCTAAAATTTTGTTTTTCCTGATTGACCTTTGCTGCTTTGGGGGTATTTCGTAATAAGTCAACTGTGATGTATAGCTTTTATGGTGCATGTATTAGTGTTTTTTCTTTTATTTGACAATGCAACGGAGCCATAAAAACACGTATGTACAGGAAGTGATCATTTGGACACAAAGGGGAAGAAGACGTACAACACATTTTGAACACATTGTAATTCTATGTTCCTTTATTACAGTTACCGTGAAAATAATCAGAATATCATAACATAATAACTGCATGAACGGGTTATTTGATTCCATTTGATGACCTTTATGAGGGGTCACGTTTAGGTTACTGATGTGGGGGTGCCAGCTTGATGAAGGTGGTGGGTGGATGTATTTGTGGCGTAATATATGACGTTATTCTAGTATTCTTAAACTTTACTGTTCTTGTCATATTATATTCTTACTTTTACTGAGGTTTACTTATCTTATTACATATCTTGTTTTCTCACCAAAATAGTCGATTCCTCATTAAAATTATTATACACCCATTGAAATAGGTATTTATAGTAAATGACTGAATAATTGATATAATTACATTCCCTCCTTGTACCGTTCTGCCCTGTCACTATTGCTGCAGCGTAACCCTCACCGCGATGTGTCACCCTGCACTATGCCAGGATATAAATGGGATTGGTTGAGGTCTTGCGGTGTGGCCTCATAGTACCTCAAGGCTTCCCAATGACACATACTACCACCAGGACTGTATAAGGAAACTATCACCTTTGGAACCTCTCTGTCATGAGGGTCGTTTGGTTAGATCTCTACAACGACACTTAAATAGAGCTTGTCCGGATTTTGATTGGCTGCGTTCAATGCCTCACCGCGGTGTACCGCGTTGGGGTGTGGCGTTGTGAGGTGCCTGCTGCTCATTCCCCCGATGCGTTCAAATTCCCCACAGAGCCACCAGCTCTTTCCTCGTCCTTAGGGAAAAGAAAACCAGGCTGGATATATGTCACTCAGAATTTGCTTGAACTTTTATTTTAAATATAGAATGTTTGTATATGCATGAAGGTGAATTATATAAGGTCATTCCGTGATATACACAGTGAATAATCACTAATGATGCAGTAGTTATAGGATAGTCTCAGATGGTGGTGGCTGCCGCTCCATAGAAGCTTCACAATCACGAAGGAGAAGGAAAATATATTATTGAGCTGAGTTAGAGTATGACTAGAGAGGAGAATGTTGGAGCAGAGTTGGTTAATATATAGAGTTAAAACGCTCTTCGTCTGATCAACTTTCACTTACCTTCTCGTGGTCATAGTTTCCATGTTCTTATCTAGACTGCATCGTTGAACACTTCCTCTCTGCTTGCCATAATGCTGATGTTCTGAAGTTGTCCTTCACCTGGAAAGCACCCTAACTATTACGTAAAGGCTCCTTCACAGTGTTATAGTTAGTGTTATTTTTATCCAGTACAAGAGTTAGTCATGCATGGATAACACATGATTCAAGTTTCCGTCCTCTATTATGTCATTTTTATTACGCCTTCACAACTGTCAGCAGGGGGCGTAGAGCGATGTTCTCTCTTATATGACTTTACATTTTACTTGGCTTCCCCTCGTCCTGTTCCTTGGTCGGCGTGGGTGATAACTGGGTGTGGTAACCTTGGTTAGTGCACCAGTAACCTTTTGTTGTTGCCGATAAGATGATTGTATCGGAGTCTTGATACCGCGTTTAATTTCGCCATTTTGTTTCACCCATAAGCTGCAGCGTCGAGTATACAGTCTTAACTCCTCAAGGGGAATTTGCCGCGTCATTACTGAGCTTTTACTCACTTGGAATCAGATGAATGACCTCGTAACGCGTCATGCCACCCTCCATCACCGCAGCGCAGCCCTCACCCTTTCTCCACCCCGGACAACCCTCGACCCCTGGCCCGTGAGCGGTGGTCTTGGGGCACATAGGATGGTGCTGCGTCATCCCGGAACACCAATGGCAGTCCATGCAGGCCGAGCGATAAAGAAATGTTGATCCTGGAGCACGACGTCATTACAGAGATACCCTGAGCCCCCGCCGCTGCTTTACTTCCGGCTATACATGGGCAGGGAGAGTGGCATTTGTAGGACAGGGTCACTGTAATAATGCGGTAATGATCGTCACTACAACAATAACACAGTTGTAGTAATAAATATGTCGTGAATTGTTCAGCTTTGTAATGTATGTAAGTATTTCAGAGTCCCAGGTAGTGCCGGGAGCGCGGGCAACCTGCGTCTTGCTTGGTCATTGCGAATGCTTCGTGAATGGTTGTTGATCGATGTTTCGTGGATAATGATACAAAGTAATGTACGACCGACCAGGAGGCAGCATCTGCCCGCCTCTCCCAGGCCATCTTGTGCCCCGCGGGTAGCATTCCGGTTTGTGCTCGCTGAGTGGCGCACCCCCTACACATTATGCTCTGTACGGGGCCTTAGTCGAGAAGAGGTTGAGGAGTGATCGCTGATGTAGTTTACTTTGGAGTGAGTTGGTGACACGTTGTGTGGCGGTGTGTGTGAGTGTGTCGAGGAGGAGGAAGAAGAGAGGAAGACCATTTTTTAAGGAACACTGAGTGTGTGCCGTGACAACATGCAAGGAGTGTTGTGTCAGTGGAAGGACGTGAGTGTGATCTTACGAAGGAGGATTTGCTAGCTGTCAAGAGTGACGTGTTGATGCATGCTACAGATGAGGCTCTGCTGCCATCACCTCCGTCATGAGGATGCCCCGCGCTGCACCTGACGCAAGGAGGGGCGGGTCCTGCGAGACCTTCAGGAGTGGTTAGAACTCGTGTTGAGTAAACTAAAATTTGTGGACAATTTGTGGTGACGTGTGTCGCAGCGGTCGGTGTCGTGTGTATTGATAGTTATTGCCGGGCAGGTCGTTGTGTGGACTGACGCTTGTGAAGTGGAAACCTAACATTGTGAAATGAGGCAGCTGGTGGTGTCACTCCCTCAGGTGATTGTTGTGAGACACAGGCGTGCAGCGGCATGGAACACATTTCGCGAGACAAAACTTATAAAGTAAATAACACTCACGATGCTTGGCCTAATCTTTATCGTTTTTAATTTACGGTGGTAGTGAAGACAGTCGGTATTGTTACTGTAAAGAACACAGCAGCAGATGTCTCTGTCGACGCAGCTTGGATTCTTATATATCATCGTGAATATAAATGATTTTTTTTCTAGAAATGCGTGATGCCTTATGATGTTACCGAAAAAAGATCAAAAAGCATATTCTGGCCGAGGCTCACACACGTCCCCTTGGGCGAGTCACGAGTGGTGCGGGCGTCGTGCTGCGCCTTCCGAGTTGGGGTTTTTTACAGCCTCGTCAGGAAAGAGAGACAGGTGGCTGATGTACATACCTCGCCCTCTGGCCTGGGTTTAGGGAGTGTCATTCTCAGTAGTCGTGTGTGGCGGTCGACGGAGACTAAAAGTTTCCATGGTAACCAGTGATGTGTATTCATTCCGTCGCTACGCTGGGCAAGAACAGAACACTATCAACTCCCCACCGTCGAAACGCTACTCCGTGAAAAATTGATGCCCAGCGAGGTGTGTCAGGACATGGGGCGTTGCAGCTCTGACGTTATTATTATTATTATTATTATTATTATTATTATTATTATTATGATTATTATCATTATTATTATTGTTATTATCAACATTGTTATTATTATTGTTATTGTTATTAAACTCATGCTGTTTCATGCAGTGCCATACCGGTGTCCATAGTCACTACTTTGGGGTGGAGGTAGTCGATAGAAGCAGAATAATTATTACCAATAGTAGTGTCGCTCACAATGGTCCAGAGACTACTAAAGGATGGTTTTCAGGTGGTGTGTGTGTGTGTGTGTGTGTATGTGTGTGTGTGTGTGTGTGTGTGTGTGTGTGTGTGTGTGTGTGTGTGTGTGTGTGTGTGTGTGTGTGTGTGTGTGTGTGTGTGTGTGATCGGTATCACGTCAAGTTTAGTAATGTTTGGTATCTCCGTCTTGCTGAGCATCTGTTAGAGATGTATGTGAACCGGGGAGGAAATTGCGTAAGCATACCAACTGTAATTGCCTTTGATATTTTTTCTCTAGCTATCTCCTCACTACTATTGCTTCTTTCTCTGCCTCTGTGGGTGTCTTACAAGGGTTTGGTGCTGTCAAAAAGGGAGGGATTGCTAAGATTACGAAAGGTTTGGTCTCCACACGTCTTCATTACTCTGATTTATCATTCATTTAAGAGAAATATCTTCTATGGTGACCAAATAGTTGCTAGAGATGGAGAGAGAGGAAAAAAGAGAGAGAGAGAGAGAGAGAGAGAGAGAGAGAGAGAGAGAGAGAGAGAGAGAGAGAGAGAGAGAGAGAGAGAGAGAGAGAGAGAGAGTGTGTGTGTGTGTGTGTGTGTTCTCATCACGCGTTTAAGAGTCAACTCGGTAAACAGTTTTCAGTTTCAGATTGTAGACATTTTTTTTTCGTTTGATGCGCAATATTACATTTCTTTGAGTCTGGCAGGAACGTGTGATCCTTAGTGGTTGCTGTAACAAATTGAGTGTTTCTGTGTTTGGATAGAATTTACAGTTTCACCGACAAGCAATTTGGCGCTTAGAGCAACTCGACTGGCCTTTCCACATAAATTTTCATCTCTCTCTCTCTCTCTCTCTCTCTCTCTCTCTCTCTCTCTCTCTCTCTCTCTCTCTCTCTCTCTCTCTCTCTCTCTCTCTCTCTCTCTCTCTCTCTCTCTCTCTCTCTCTCTCTCTCTCTCTCTCTCTCTCTCTCTCTCTCTTCTCTCTCTCTCTCTCTCTCTCTCTCTCTCTCTCTCTCTCTCTCTCTCTCTCTCTCTCTCTCTCTCTCTCTTTCTCTCTCTCTTACTGACTGTTAATTCCGATATTTTCATCATCTTTAGTGTGTGTGTGTGTGTGTGTGTGTGTGTGTGTGTGTATGTGTGTGTGTGTGTGTGTGTGTGTGTGTGTGTGTGTGTGTATGTGTGTACGTGTGCGTTACATCAACACACTCAGTTCCATCACCACTTCCCTGTCGCTGCCTCATCACCATAATGTAACTTAAGTGTCTCTTGTCGAAGTCATAAACACACCATCACAACACCCAAGCCCCAGTCGCCTTCGCTTGCCTCTCAACGTGGACATAAAAGGCGACGTTTTCACAACACATCATTTACTGAAGTTTATGTATTGTAGAGTCATTGTAGAGTCACCCATTCACTTACCCATCAATCTATTGGTCCGTCCATATAGCTGTTCCCAATGGTACTTTATTCTTGTGGTTAATTTTGTTGTCAACTTGTTCTCGTTTGGGAAATCGTGTGTGAGAGAGCTTTGAAAATCGTCGGCCCAGAGCTGCTGTCTGGCCACTATTTACCCTGTGAGTGCCTTAATTAACACAAATTGTCTGTGGCTCACTATAAGTCCTCGTAACAGTCACGGTAAAGGTGAACTATCTAACCAACATTACCTGCTGTGCATTCTCGGCTCATACACCACCAAACAGCCATCAATGATTCACTTTATAACCACTGAGAAAACGTAATTTTGCGTGATGTTGAATTTTTATCAGTGTAAACTACTACTGTTATCTGATCCACATTTCAGAAGTCTTAGTCTGGTGGTTGTTCGGTGCCAGAAACACTTGCTTGCGGAGATGTTATGACGCGTCCACATGTTGAAAGTTTCCGTTGGTTAGTGAGGAACTTATGATATGCTCAAAGTATAATTCCTTTCCTTAAGGCACCTCAACCTCAAGAATCCACAGTTTTTAAGCTCGTTGCATTTTGTAGAGCCACAAGAGATGTTAAAAGAATAAAGTTTATCTGGAAGGCACCTGAGGCTGTCTTGGGTATCTGATTATGGTCATACTCGTTTATTTGGATTCTTGGCTCAGCACGTCCTTGCACAGCTTGTTATTCTGGTTCTCTCCGCGTAACGTGCACAGTTTCACGTTACACTCCGACAGGCTTGCAGGAAATGAAAATATGGAAACTAACCTCAGGTGTGTCGTGTGTCAGTGAATTTGTTATTTTCACGCGGACGAAAAGTTATGATGGAGCTGCGAGAATGTTGCAAGCAGTGAGCAGGGTGACGCAGATTCAGAGCCGCGTGAGTGTTTGTTTTGGCGGTGGAAGTGTTTGTTCGTGGCAGCCGTGTTCGCTGTAGTTACCTGGCCGGCTAATGCATCTCCAAACTCATTTTAGAAGTTAGTGGCTTTAGAGTATGATTAAAGTATGTGATAATGATAGGAACATTTGTATTAATTTTGATTCAAGGGATAAGGATGCTTTTTTTTTTCAGGGGCGAGGTGGAAGAGGTGTGTTTTAAGCTGAATGCATAATGAAGGTTGCATCCCTTTTTTTTTTTTTTTTTTTTTTAACTTATGACTACAAACCTTTAACCTTTGACATCGTGTAAAGTATTGGGTGAGTGCCAGGGATGTCGGTTTCACAGCTCATATCCGGGTATCGGACACCGCCACGTCAGTGGTGTATGAAGGCAGCGTTGCCCACATCACTGGCCGAGCATTGTGACTAAATGTTTTCAGACACGACGGAACCAATGCCTTCCTGCCCCTGTTCTGCAGGAGATGCGATTGAATATATGTTTTTTTATTGCTGTTATTTTTCTGCATCACGTTGATTAGTCGTGTTTTTTTGTATTTAGTTTTTTGTCGTCTGGATAACGGCATTGACGAGTCAGGCGAGGAGCACTGGAACTCACTCGTCCTGTTGTGTGAGGTGGGCAAGGCACGGACGTGCCTAACTCAGGATGGCCTAAGGCGTCATCCCAGAGGATAAAACGTGACCATTTCAAGTATTTATTCCAGCAGATGGATGCAGGCCATAAAGGGACAAAATATTCGCTTATTACCAGCTCTAAAAGATGATCAGAAGCTAAAACCGTAAAATTTTCATCACAGTTTTGATAACATTTTATTCTTAACATTAATAGATGACAGTCATGCATAAACGCTGTTCCTTCAGATTAAGTTCCGTGTCGACCAGAATGAGTCGTCCAAACATTTTCTTTCTCCATTATCGCCGTAAATATTACAAGGACTATTTAATCTCATGACAATAAATAGTTGGTAATAAGTACGATAGTTTGTCTTCCCTCACTGAAGCGTCAGAATAATAGTGAAGTTTGACAATGTTAATGTTGATTTGACGCTGTGTGGTGTTACCGTCCTCGAGTCTTGCATCGAGACTCAATTTGAAACCAAAATACGGTCCACCATGTATTCTCCGTCACTTTACTTAGAAAAAACGGGAAGGGATGGAAGACCAGGACGGAGGGAGGAAGAGTGCGCGCCAGTCACCTGTGAACGCCTCAGAGGCAGGGAACGTTGCGGTCAGTGGTGTGATTAATTATCCTGTAATGCTTTTCGTGTTGACTTGCAAAGACCGTAAATATAACCTCCGTAAAATAGTAGTATTTTAAAACTCCTTGAACAATCTTTATCTTCAGTTTTCGAGAGGAGAGTATCGTGTGACCTTTGTTGCCAAAATTTAGCTATATTTAAAATTGTTTGGGCATTCCCCTTCCATCCTCTGTGCGTGGAGCTGCATTCTGGTCTTTATAGTCTTTGTTGTGTTAGACCTCGTTCTTTCTCCCATGGTAAAATAAAATACGATTAGAAATGCGGTATAATGAGTACAATAAGTAATGTTTCTCCTCGCTATATAGCCACCATATCCCCACTTAACCCGCCAGGCTTGTTGCAACATCATTATTCATCGTCCTTTTTTCACGGTCGTAAAGTCTCCCGGTGAAATAGAGACGCTAAGGTCGATCTCACTCTAGGGATAATGAAGAGAGCGAGTGTATTTCCAGGTACCTATCGCTGCTGCCCTTCACGCCCTCTTGTTGACGTTCATGGAACCTCTGTACTCGCATTTTCTTCAGAGCTGTTTCTCCCTTACCAATGGTCGCTTGTCTGACTTCCCTGCTGTTGTTTCCCCTGCCAGCGTCGCCTGCCTGGCCTCTACTGCCGTTGTCTCCCTCGGGATGTGAAGGGAAAGTCTGGGAGGTTGGTGGGTGATGTAAGGAGGCACGTTGATGGCTCTCCTCTCTCTTATATCTCTCCCCTTGCTCTTTCTCGCGTTTATGTCCTCATTTCTGTTCTCTCTCCTTTGTATACTAACTTTTTTGTACATATTCGTTTTTCCTTTACCTCTGCGACTCAGCAACAGTCGGTGGGGGCGTGAGGGACAGCGGTGGGATGGAGAAAGATTGTGACTTAACTAACAATGGTTCTCGCCACAAAAAGGAAAAGGCAAACAAGAGAGCAACAAACCGCGTTGGTGGGTGGGTTGAGGGCCTCTCCCAGTATAAATACAAAGCTGTATTGGCCACGTTTGTGCTGCTCTCCCTTGATGGCTGGTGTCCAACTGTCACAACACAATCTATCTCTGCTCCTTCCTCCCTTTCTTTCTTCCTGCCTTCTTTCTTCCTTCCTTCCATACCTTCCTTATTTCGCCTTTCATAATTATTTATCTCTCTTCTCTCTATGTATATGTATATTTATCTCCATTCCGTGTATGTTTTCATTCTCTTTTTACTTCTCACCTTTCCTTCCTTCATTATTCCCGCCCACCTATCCATATTCAGCCCAGACGCTCTGTTCATGGCTCCTTAACTCCCTGTCCTGCCGTCTTGTTATTCATTGTGGAATTTCAGAGGGCGTTTGTCTTGCCCCTCAGCAGGACAGGACGCCTTCCACATTCTCTCACGACGCTCTCTCGCTCCCTCGTGGATGCTGCAGGACCTTGCTTGTTCTCTTGCAGGCCCACTACAGTCAATATATGGTTTTTGTGCGTCCATCATCGTGCGCAGATGGAGGCAGGTCAAGGGCTTGTCAAAACTGAAAAAGAAGGAAGGGAAAAAAGGTACATAAATAACGAAATGAAGCTGCAGTTGTTGGTCTCCCCATAAGAAAAAAAAAATGTAAAAGTAAGAAGAAAAAAATAGTAAACATTTGAAGATCATCTGATATTTTGATTTTGGAGAAG
>JAXIVD010003680.1:40000-43529 GCA_036785275.1 Cancer borealis
TACTATAAATATAATAGTAGTAGTAGTAGTAGTATAGTAGTAGTAGTAGTAGTAGTAGTAGTAGTAATAGTAGTAGTCGTAGTAGTAGTAGAAGATGCAGTAGGTTTTTACCGATTTGAACACCTTTTTCTTCCTTCATATATTGGTTCTCTGGTGCCATGACCTCGCTTGACTCAGTGTGTTGGTCAGCGTTTGTTGGGTCCTTTGCCGTCAGGAGGATTTTTATATCTTCTTTTCTTTTCTTATTGATCTGCGTGGCTGGAGGCAGACCAGGTGCAGCGTAGAAGTAGTAGGTAAAAGTCTGCGGCGGTAGCTTTGTGAAAGAAAGAAAGAAAGAAAGAAAGAGAGAGAGAAAGAAAAAAGTAGTGAGAAAAGTTATAGGACGGTGTTAACTTTGGAAATGCGACCTTTGAAGGAGTGCGAGCCGTGAAGGGAGAATTGGAAAAAAATACCGGGGAGCAATCTATTCACTCTTTATGGGGAAAGGAGGTGAAAGAGATTAACATTGCTTAACACTGGTATATCCTACTAACTTTCCCTATATAATAACCTTCTGTTACTATAATTGCCTGGAAGTCCCGTCTCTCATGCTGAATGGAGACTCCCACTCGGCTGAAGGCAATCGGTTGGGAGTAAGAATCCCATCCTTGGTGCCGTGCGTGATGGTGGTGGTCGTGGTGGTGGTGGTGGTGGTGGTGGCTGAACCGCGAGGCCTTTGTTCGTGCAGCCTCCGTGTTAGCAAGAATTGAGTGTGGAAGTATTAGGCAATCCTTGAAGGCTAGGCTGGCTTTGTCCTGCTGGAGCCACAGACTCCTACAGGCTTACTGACGGGTTGTGGTGGTGCTGGTGAGAGGGGGGGTAGTAGTGGTGGTGGTGATGATGATGGATGGATCTTTAAACAAAACATCATTCAGACTACTATTTTTTTGTGAGTGGAAAAAGTGGTTACTAGCGTGACCTGCCTAAATTTTGCCACGAACCTCTTCTTATCTGTACATGTATATAAAAAGAAAACATGTAAGTCGGGAATGCCTTGAGGGTAGTAGCCGACAGGGTGGGTTACCAAGGGACGACCTCTAAGCCTTCCTCGACTGTTGCTCTTCGGCGGACTGCTTGAGGTGATGTTCCACGGGTGTCGCAGGCAAAGGGCGGCGGGGATGCAGCCGCGGTGGAGGACGTGAAGAGGAGAAGGTGATGGTACAGAGGAAATTACCGGATATTATCTTCAGCCTCGCAATGAACATGCGCTGGGAGAGAAAGAGAGAGAGAGAGAGAGAGAGAGAGAGAGAGAGAGAGAGAGAGAGAGAGAGAGAGAGAGAGAGAGAGAGAGAGAGAGAGAGAGAGAGAGAGAGAGAGAGAGAGAGAGAGAGAGAGAGAGAGAGAGAGAGAGAGAGAGAGAGAGAGAGAGAGAGAGAGAGAGAGAGAGAGAGAGAGAGAATTCCTTCCTCCTTTTCTTCTACCTTCCTTCTCATGTTCCTCCTCCTCCTCCTCCTCCTCCTCCCCCTCCTCCTTCTTCCTTAACTAGTAGCCTGTCCTAATTTTACTTCCTCTCCTCTCGCGTAACTTCCTTTGTCTTCTTACTTCACCGGGAAAGAAAAATTGCAGAAAAAAAAATAGTTTGGCGAATAAAAAATGGTTCCCACATGAAACGCGTCCGGGAAGAGGAGGAGAAGGAGGGAGAGGCAGAAGGTATCGCATCCAACGGAATAAATAGACGTGTTGGGAATGCATAATTAATGTGTTTTTTTCTTCTTCAATGTGATAAATTGAATGTAGTAAAAAAAAAAAACACGGAGCTATTTTCCTTAAAAATCAGAGAGAGAGAGAGAGAGAGAGAGAGAGAGAGAGAGAGAGAGAGAGAGAGAGAGAGAGAGAGAGAGAGAGAGAGAGAGAGAGAGAGAGAGAGAGAGAGAGAGAGAGAGAGAGAGAGAGAGAGAGAGAGAGAGAGAGAGAGAGAGAGAGAGAGAGAATGAGGAAAGAGAATGAGGGAAAGAGAATGAGAGAGAGAGAAGAAGAGAGAGAGAGAGAGAGAGAGAGAGAGAGAGAGAGAGAGAGAGAGAGAGAGACGGGCGAGCGAGCGAGCGAGGGAGGGAGGAGGGAGGGAGAGAGAGAGAGAGAGAGAGAGAGAGAGAGAGAGAGAGAGAGAGAGAGAGAGAGAGAGAGAGAGAGAGAGAGGAGAGAGAGAGAGAGAGAGAGAGAGAGAGAGAGAGAGAGAGAGAGAGAGAGAGAGACAGAGAGAAAGGGGAAAAGGAGAAAAATGCAGAGCGAAATGGACTTGTCGTGGACCATTGAGACAAGTGATTAGTCTCAAAAGTTAGGTCAGGACAAGTTAACGACATCATGACCGTTTTTGACCTGTATGTGTGTGTGTGTGTGTGTGTGTGTGTGTGTGTGTGTGTGTGTGTGTGTGTGTGTGTGTGTGTGTGTGTTGTGTGTGTGTGTGTATGTGTGTGTGTGTGTATCTGTATGTGTGTGTGTATATATGTGTGTGTGTGTGTGTGTTTGTGTGTGTATATATGTATTTATACCCTCCTATGTATGTATTACATGTTTTCACACGTTGTAACTCTTGTACGTGCCTTGGATAATGTATGTATGTACGTGTTGAATCATCCATGCACACGTGTCGGTATTGCGTGTATGTTTCTTTTAATTTCATGTACGTTAAGCTTCTCAGTTCGTGTTGAGGCTCTTTTTACTCCTCCATGTACGTGAGAGTATACAAGCATGCATATGTACGTGTCTTAAATGCTATGCACAGCTGCTTGTGAACCAAACCAGGCTGATTCTAACCAATATTCTAGTTTAGGCGATATCTGTCAACTACTTTTTCATGGGAACTGCAGTGACCTACCTCCAGTAACCCGCCCTCCTCCTGTCCCCTTCCCATTCCATCTTTATTACCTCACATACCCCTTCCCCTCTTACACATACCCCCTTCCCCCCGTCCCCACACACTCACAGACACACAAACAAACACACGTGGTGCCTTGACCTTGACTACTGCAATCTTTCGTCTCCCAGACGGTCCGGCAGACACGAAATTCAATAATGACAATTTCGAAAATCCAATAATGATCCTCGATTATCTGCGTCGGTGATTTACAACCCAAGGCCATGAGATTCGAGGAGCAAGAGGTGGTGGGGGGTTGGAGAGGAGTGAAGGGAAGGAGAGAGGGGGAATTAGGAGGAAAGAAAAGGGGATGGGGAGGAAGGAAGGGAAATAGAGAGGGGTGGGGAGGGAAGGAGAAGAGGATGGTGAGGAAGGGAAGGGTTGGCGAAAGGCTTGGAAGGTAGAAAGAGTGACGGAAAGAAAAGGAAGAGTGAACAAAGGTTGTAATGGGTTGGAAGGAGTATGGAAGGGAAGGAAAATAAGTTATAGGGATTAGAGAAGGTTTGGTTAGGTAGGTTAGGTTAGGAGGGATGGTTTGAAATGAGGTTTGAAAATGGTTGGTGCCTTTTGTGGGTTGTGAAGGGGTGTTGAAGGTGGGTGGATGAAGCGTGGGGTGGTATGGGTTAGTGGTTGTAT
>JAXIVD010003681.1:5000-43527 GCA_036785275.1 Cancer borealis
CCCAGAGATTCTCATGTCCTCCTCGTACTCCGGGCGGGCGGCGGATATGTGGGGGTTGGGCGTGATGCTGTACACTATGCTGGTCGGCAGGTGTGTACGTGTGCGCGTGTGTGTGTGTGGGGCGGGGATAGTCTAGTGCTTGCCTTTTTAGTCATATGTGAGGGTCATCAAGCACTTTATATTGTTATGAGGACCTTCTAGTGCCTGTCTGTCTGTCTCTTTTTTGTTCTCTTTTATTCTCTCTCTCTCTCTTTCTCATCTTTTTTTTTTTTTTTTTTTTTTTTTTTTTTTTTTTTTTTTTTTTTTTTTTTTTTTTTTTTTTTTTTCTTTTTTCTTTCTTTCTTTCTTTCTTTCTTTCTTTCTTTCTTTCTTTCTTTCTTTCTTTAGCTCCCTTCAGGAATGTAATAATGTTTGTGAAGCTTTCCCGACATTCCTCCTGAAAACCTTTGTAGTAAAGCTGAGAGTGGATGTGTTTTGTTGTGTTCTGCATCAACTCACATTTGGGTGAAGGTGACAGACAGTGTTGTGAATGAGCGAGTCAAATATTTTCCCTTTACTTAGCTTTATGGTGCCAAGAGGATTTCACTTTATATATTTATGCCTCAAGTCACTTCTAAGTTAGGGTGGCATAACATAACTTACTTCTGTTGATATTACACACACAGTGGTTAATTTTTTTGTGATGACCTCATAATAGATATTGTTTTAGACAATAGTATTTTCCTATATTACACAATGTAGGTCATGATATAAGGTGAAGGATTACAAAGAGTGTGTTTTGTATTATCATTGCTTTCCTGTGGCGGTGTGTGATGTGTGTGGTGACGTTTGTGTTTTGTTGCAGATATCCATTCCATCACTCCGACACGTCATCACTCTTCGCCAAAATCCGGTGTGGGGAGTTCAAGGTGCCAGAATGGGTCAGTTCTCGTGCCCGCCACCTCATCACCGCCCTGCTGCGTCGTGATCCCGCCCGTCGCCTTGCTGTGAACGACGTCCTATCCCACCCCTGGCTCACCCACCCTCCCCGTGACCACCCTCCGAGGGACCCCACCGACCACACCGTCCCAAACATGTGTGTCCCGCCTCACTCCACCTTTCCACACTGTCCCAAAGTCTCCACATCTGCCAGTAGCCATACCCCGAGCCTGTTTGGGCTGTAGGTCCTCCACCTTGGCCTGCTGCTGTACTCTGGTGCCCACAGTGTTGCCATACCCACCACTCACTTAACATGCCCCTAGAGTCTGATGAAGCTGTGGCCATAAACTTCTCACTTATTTTCAGCATATTGTGTAGCACCAAAAGTTTATATTGCAGTGTCCAGGGTTCCGTCGCATCTTCTACCTTGAACAAAGTCCGAGATTGGTGTAGCCCTAAGTTATTGTTTAAGGTGTGCCGCCGCCACAAACCTCGCCCCACTAGCAGGGCTGCAAGCTCTGGGCTGCGTCATGCCGCCCATCGTTCAGGGAGTTATTTTGGGCTGCACCACCATGTTCAGCCCAGAAAGTAGGAACATTTAGTTACACACACAGAAGGTTGTGATGCAGACCCGGGATCATGCAAGGTGTGGTGAGGGAGCCACATGTCACCCTGACCTCTGGTGGAGCAGCCAGACGGCGAGGTTACTATGCCATTGTAATGTTATGGAACACAAGAACATAGGTGCTGGTGCTTTCAAAGCCTTCACTAATTTTTAAAGAATATCTATTAAGAAAGGAAATCCAGTCCTATAGGGTTTCAAATTTTGTCCATTGCATATTTTGTAAATGCTTTCCGTATCAAAAGTGCAACTTGTTGTAAGAATATAATCCAGTAAGTATGAAACTCCTCTTGATAATGTTACAGTGAGTAAAAATTTACCTTCTGTGGTCTGAGAGCTGTCGTGAAGCGATGAAGTTGCAATATTTTTCACTGATTTCAGCAGATCAGTTAGGCAGGGCAGAAATTCCTAAGGCATGCTCTAGTGTTACCTGGAGCAAGATTATACATGAAAAATCTGTGATAATAGCATCTTCAAGGCTGTTCTTAAAGGCTTCATTAAAATATACGTCTGCTTGAGTGCCACAAGGCGAGGTCCGGCCTTTAGGACGTTCCATGGAGTGAGTGTCGAAAGCTGTTGTAGCCTGGAGATGTATCACCTTTGAAGGAATTCTTAGGAGTCCTTTAGCATTATGGTGTTGTAGGATCAATGGCAAGACATGTAAGAAGCTCTTTACCTCTTTCTTCTATGTAATTTAAAACTATTTTCTATCAATTGCAAGTAAAGTACAAGATTAATAAGTAGGATGTAAGTTGTGTTCTGTGTGCGGGTACTGTGTGGTGTAGCATGAGGTAGCTGCTCTCCTGGGGTAGTGCCAGGGGAGTGCCACTGGACTCTGGTTGGGTGCACCACCATTTCATTAAACCATCCCATTGTTTGTAATGACAGACAAATATAATGCATTCATTGCCTCACATTTCCAAGCCTGTTGTCTGGCTATTAAGACCGGTTCATTTTATATTGTAATTAATAGAAAAGAATATAAGCTGTAGTTCTGTTTTGTTTTCTGTTTCTATTTGCATAATGAGATGATTTACAAGCAATCAGGAATTTCTTTTATTTTGTTAATTTTTGTTATCTCTTTTTTGTTGTTTTGTATTCTTGAAGGATGAGCAGCTACTTCCTCTTTGTATTGCTTGGGTGTGAAGTGGTGGTTGCCAAACCCAACTTTATTATAGTGTTTTCTTAACTGTCTGAATGAATCTGAAGTAAATGTGTCTACTGAGGATATTATTATGCAACTTGGTCGTGTTTGTTCTGAAAGGGGTTGGCAGTGTAGATGAAGAGCACTATCATTTTCACAACACAAATTAAAGTACATATTATGCGTGGAAGAATGACTTGTTTTTCCTTAATTGCTTGCACTGTCTGAGGTTTGAAAGTGAAACTGCATCTTCAAGCTACTAAAGGCAAATAGATTGAGAGAAATCTACCTGATCATTTGCAGTCCTGTTTTATAGGAATGCCATTTGTCCAATCTTCCCCACCTCTTCCCAGGTGAATGTGAGTGTCAAGGCACCAGTGGCCTTGACCTCGTGTAGCAGTTGAGTGTTGATGGCATTGATCTTGTCAGGGGATCGCACATCACAAGTGTTGGGAATTTCTTCCTCTCGGTGTTCTTGCTGAACCATAGTTTCCTGTAAATACATAAGGCTAAACTTGCTGTATACTTGCATTGTAATTGCTACCTTTATTGATTTTCATTAATTTTGTTCCCAATGCTAGTCTGTAACACAGTTAGTATGACAGTTGTTTTAGACTGAATTGCGTTCATGAATTTGTTGTAAGATTCACGGTAATGCGTTCTCCTGACTTTTGTGATTTGTATATATAATTTCATTTTAGATATTTATTTACGTTGAGCCTGGAGTCTTGTCTGCGGCTGGAGGTGTTGTAGGTGATACCAGAAGGCCGGGTGGCAAGAGTTAGTGCATGCTTGAGTGCCACACTGGGGAGGACAGATAGCAAAAACCAAATTGAATGTTTCTAGAGTTGGCAATGCTTTTTTTACTAGGTATATCTGGTTTATGTGAGAAATCTTTTTCAACTTGAGTTAAAAGTGAGAGTATATTGTGTTAAGTTCAATTTGGATCCATTTGAGTTTATTATTATATGTGTTACAGTGCATACTATACTCGGCTATAACTTGTGTTCGTAGTTCTCGTGAATTCTGCCATATTTCTGCCGTGTGTGCAATATTGTTATCCTTTGGGATGATGTTTTAATTCGCAGCCATATTTTCAATAATTTAAAGAGTAAATGATGATTAGAAGGTAGAACAAGTGCAAGGAGTTGGCAGCTGTACCCCATTGCATTGTGACGGTACCACAGGGTCCATCTCTCCATATCCTACTATTTAGAACACCCAGTGATTCCAGTGCTGGAGACGGCACACGCAGAACACTGTTCCTATAGACTTAGTGTAGGATGACCTCAGAGTGTATTTAATCCCATACTCCACGGATGCCACTTCTGTATGCTGTTTAACTACGACTACTGCTGCCTAAAGATATTTATTGTGTGTACTGTGTATGTCATGGACCACATGGAAGTGCACACTTATTTTGTAACCAAACCAAACGATGTTTTTGGGACAAATTTAATTATTAATACTATGGCATTTTTTTCTACTTGGTGAGTAAAAAGTAACAAGGGCAGCAGCATCTGTCACTACTGAATGAAAGTGATACTGCCAAGAGCAACAGATATTATGAAAGCGACACTGAATCTTCTTGTGAATAAAATATTGCTATCAATCTGTGTTCTTTGAGATCAAAATGCAGAAACTCAGGATCTAGCAAAGTTAGGGTGAACCACACAATATTACATCACTCACAGTTAACTTGATTTGAAAAGGTCCTTTATTTTGTCACAAGGTTTGAGTCAGGTAGATATGGCAGACGGGTTATAGCTGTCACTAAACAAAACGAGGTGACGAAATATTAACAAATGTTATAACATGTTAAGTAAATTTCAGGTATAAAAACACTACAGAAGTGTATTTTGTAGTTTGATAACCATTAGTATGTCACTGTATACATATCTGATCTGACTGTAAAAGCCATGTTGGACACACCTTGCTATGATGCTCATGTAAATATATTTTTTTGTACATACGTACTGTACTGTGAATATTCCATGTTACAATAAAAATTACTTGTGAAACTTGCTTTGTTTAAATAAGTTACCTTCAGGGACAACACCAGACACTAACTAATAACTGACCCGAGAAATAAGGTCATACTTATAAGGGCATGACCAGATTAAGGCAATGGTCAGGATGGGATGAAGTCAAAGTTCAGAGTGCAATAGAATATAAATAAATTACCCAAGTCCCCATGTAGAGTAAGTAAGTAAAGACGTCTGTAATTTATATTTATGCGAAGTTGCTTTTGTAATTTAATATAAAACATGAGTAGACCAGAGTTAAATTTTTAGAGCAAAAATAATCTAATGACTGAAAATAATAAACATTAGTAAAAATACCTTCCGAGTTACACAAGTGGTTGGCCTTCAGTAACTTTATTTCCTGCACTAAACAGAGATATAATAGACTCGAGATAATTTGCGGTGAAAGGAAGTATACATCAACCTTCTCCCGACAAAAAATAGGAGGAAAAAAAAACAGGGCAATATATCCTTTGAGACATGTTTAAGTATGACAGTCTACCTAGTTTTGTTGTGCCAGCTACAGCCAGGAACGAACAGAGTGTGTGTACCCAAGTAAGGAGGAGAGTGGAAACGAAACAGGAGGAAGCATGCCCGCTGAGGTGAGGCCACGGCGTTCAGCTTCTGATCCTTAAACCCTTAAACACTTTACCTATTACTCTATCTTCATCCTCTACCTTATCACCTCTTTAACAAGCTCTGCTCCACCCCGATTTAGCTTCTGCGTATGCGTCAGGTAACTCTAAAACCAAGGTGAAGAAATGTTCTAACTAAATGAACCAGAGCGTGTTAAGGATCAGCAAAGGTTACCTATACAGTCGCTCCCTATGACCATCCCCTGGAGCTATTGCAATATATTACTGCAAAACTGCGCTTTCTCCCCATATATTATAAATTTACATGCATGATGACATACGAAATGGTCTTTTTTTCCCCCTCAGATGTCATTCGCGGTACTACTACAAAGGCACGAAGTTGATAGGTGGGTAAAGGGTAAAGGGTAGAGTACGTTTTGTGCAGTGGATGGCAGAGACGACCACTATCTAGTATAGTAACTCGCATGAATACACAAGCTGATAAAAAAAGAAGAAAAAAAAGTGACGCAAGAGAAAGGTCACTGTAGCATACCAACCACAAAAAAAAAAAAAAAAAAAAAAAAAAAAAAAGTGCAGTACCATCAGAATAATTTGCTGCTTCAGGAACATCAACGACAGTGAGTATTATTGGATTGGTAGATGGTTCTTCTACCTCTTACTACCGCTGGTGTACATTTGTTGAAGGTTGGGAGGCCAGTGGCGTAGCTAGGGGGTGGCAAGGGGATACATCTGTCCCCGGGCGCAGCATGTAGGGCAGCGCCAAAACGAGGTCGGACACACAACACGAAACTCCACATATATACGTAATATGCAACACAACAGAACTATTACTATGGGCGGTAAGACAACGGCCACCTTTCCTTAGCAGGTAGCGAGTGTAGGCTGTCTTGTTAAAGGATACATAAGAACGTAAGAATTGAGGAGTCTCCTCAATTCTTACGTTCTTATGTATCCTTTAACACGTAGTAAGTGGTGAGTCAATAGGTAGCTTTAAAAGACGGTTGGATCAGAATATGGATAGGGATGACAGGTGGGATGGCTAAATATTGGAGATAAAGAACTGCCTCATGTAGGTCATCAACTGGCCTCTTGCAGTCTCCTCAGGAGACTGCAAGAGGCAAGAGGCAAGAGGATATATTAGCTGCGTCGCCACATCTATTACCAAACCGGACCAAACACCACACACACTTGCTAATACTATATACTTTATATAGTATTATAGTATACATAGTATTAGTATAGTATTATAGTAGTATAGTATATATTATCAGCGAGCGTGCACGGTACTTGGTCCGGTCCAGCGATACATTTGGCATGGTCCCTAATATCGCCAGTCGTAGTCCACGAGAATGGAAGGGAACACAAACAGCAATGGACCCTAGGGTCCCTGCATATGTTGTATTCTTATTATTGAACCCAGACTGAAAAAGTTGTAATATTATCGTAATTATCATCATTATTACAGCGTTTTAGCGAGTGGCAATTAGTGACAAGATGATTAAGTGGTTCAGGAAGGTGTGGCAGTACCGAAAACTAATGATCATCAATGAATAATGATAGAATGACTCCAGTGAGGTCAGTGCATCGTGTCTCCTCCCCTAAGCATCCACACTCCCCTTCACGCCTAACAGGAGATAAGAACCCATACTCCCCAGCCAAATGCTCTGCTAGCACAAAAATAAATACTTAGAATAACATAGCATATCTTAAGGCCTATTAAAAATTTAAAGTTATTCAAAATCTCAAAATGGCTATGTTCAGTACTACAGATATTCGGGTGGACGTCCTCTCTGCCAACGTGAAGTGTGTGGGTGGGTTTGGCTCACTCAGCTGCTTAGGTAATCATTAGCTGCTTTCCTGCACACCACTGCAACGCATTTACCCTCTACCACCTCATATACTTCAATACAGATCAACGTAAACTATTCCACAGTCCTTATTGATAACACTTCCTGTCTGTATGACCTCAATGCCAGACCAATCACCAGTTATTAATAATTTATACCAAGAAACAGATATTTGGGGCACATGTGGAAATTTCCTATTACTTCCTACATTGCCTTTACTATGAAACATCCACGTGGAAGACTTATGTCACATAGTATTGGAAATAGATTAATGATAATGGAAATAGAATTGATAAAAGTTATCAGTTGCCACAGATCCACGGTTCGCTTATATCTAATAGACATTTCTCCTCTCCTTTATAGCATTTACATAGTTCCGTTCATAGTCTCAAATAGAGAAGTTGCCTAATGTCTGGTAGCAGTGTAAAATTGGACAACTACCATTATCATGACTTTTTATGGTAAACAGTACAATCAAAACACACCAACTATTTCTAGTCTCTTTTGTATGAATAATGTTCTATAAAATGGGACCTAATTTTTGTCTTCGTGTGATATAATGAATACTAATCATATCATTTATGTATAGAAATAAGTTCCAGATAGTTCCATATGGACGAGAGACAAAAATCAATATTAGAAAAGGGTGAAGAGAACCAGCCGTCCAGCAAGGCCCATGACGTCAGCTTAAGGAGTGGCAGACAGCAGTGAGGGCGAGGCTGCTACCTTCTACTAAACACCGCGTCACCAGTAAGTTACGGAGCTGTGGAAGCTTTAACTTTGTGAATAGTTCCGTGAGTGTTTCAGGCAAGTGTGTGCGTATTGAGAGTGGCGTAGAGGTGATATGAGGCTTTAGGTGAGATGAAATGTGAGTGTGTGTATGTGTGTTCGATCCGCTGTATAATGGCGTCTCGGCCTTCAGGAGACACCGCCCCTCACACACACCCTCACACCCTCACCCTCAATCAATGAAGGGTCTTTAAAACATTCACATTACATTATCCCTTAGTGGTGTCATTTTACTGTTTTGTGTGACCTTTCTCCCTTCATGCAGGGGTGGTAAGACAGGGTGAAAGGTGGACTTACTGTAAGGGTGTCAATACTGTTCCCTGGTATGGCTTGGTGACCCTTGCTGCCCTCAGTGGTGGTGTGTGGTTAGCTGTGTGCCAATATAAGTTGTGTAGTTGGTCGTGTTTGCATGTGAGTGTGTGGGTGATAAGTTCAAACAAGGAACAGTTTTAGCAAGTGAGGGTTTTAAATGTCAACCTATTTATGCTCCCCCACTTCCCTCCCTTCCCTTCTTCTATCCCTTCATCCATACATGCCCCTTCCCTCCTCTCCCTTCTCCCATCCCCTCCCCATATGTGGCGTCAGGTCAACCCAGCGTGAGTCACAAAGGTCACTGTATTGTTGATCACAGGCCTCGAGAGTGTAAAGTTAGCTGTAGAGGTGAGGTGAGGCAAATTTGGATTATATTGAAATATTAATTATAACAGTTGGGAGGACAGGTTGCACTATTTGCTTATATGTATGTATATTATAATTATTTAAGTATTTTCACATCGAATAATTATACAACTTCACTTTTTCAATACTTTGTCAACCTCCAGTGTTAATTCATGGTTTCTCTCTCCACACAGAATAATGCTAATGGATTGTAAGATTTATGTGGGCAACCTTGGCAACAATGCCGCCAAACACGAGTTGGAGTCTGCCTTCACCAAGTACGGTCCCCTTGTGAATGTGTGGGTGGCACGCAATCCTCCGGGGTTTGCCTTCGTCGAGTTTGAGGACGCGAGGGACGCCGAGGATGCAGTGAGAGCCCTGGACGGCACGTGAGTATTGGGATTTATTAATCTTGGGAGGATTGATTTGGTATTGATTTCACAATTTAAAGGATATGAGTATGTTGATAATTTGCTAATTTTTCTATTTGCATTATATGAATACTATATAAATCACAACATGAGTAAATAAAGACGTTAATGTATGTGTTAGTTAACATTATGTACTTTTTTATGTACTTTTTCAACTTATGGCATTATACGTGTACTACATAAATCACATGAATAAATGAGTGCTATTAGAGTGAATAATTAACAGGAGTAAATGAGTGTTATTGTAGATTGGGTAGTTAAGATGGTTGTTGTTATTGCAGGAGACTATGTGGTGTGAGGGTGAGAGTTGAGATGTCCACTGGTCGCTCCCGGAGAGACCGTTACCGCTCCCCACCACGGAGAGGAGGGAGCCGTAGATCCAGGTAAAACGTGTTGGGGCCAGCCGGTGTTGAGCTGACGCCGGCTGGGAAGGACTCATTGCTGATCATTCATTCACGTGTAGGATAGGAAAGTTCATTCAAATGCTAGGCTTCCCTCCCTTCATCTGTGACTCGAATGTGGAGTGTGTTTCATGGTATATTTCCTGTTTATTCAGTCTGGTGTGATGTGGATTGGCTGTGTGGTGTAAGGGATGGATAGATGGAGCGACTGTCTCAAGTTTGTATGTGGAGGTGCGGTGTGTGGATGTAACAGTGTGTGTTTTGGTGGTGTTTGATTATTTTTTAGTTTATTGAATGTGGTGTGTGTTTCGAGGGAGTGTATGCAATGTGTGTGTGTGTGGGGCAGTATGTCCTAGCAGACAGCACTACTGGCTTGACAGTTGTGCTCAGAGGTAGGTGGGACAGGGGTAGTTGTAAGTTGACTGTTTGAGTTCATCTTGGACTATGGTGTTTATTTAGTTTTGTTTTATTTAATGTTCCCTCTATTGAATGTACAGCTTCCAGATGGCGCTCGTCATACTAGTATCCTTCTTAATGATCTATGGGAGTCAAAATAGCTAATTCATTTGTACTAGTTTCTTTTTAATTTTTTGGGAAATGGGCAAGTACTTGGTCTTTCAAAGGGTGGAATGGGGCTAACTTCAGAGTGTTCAGTGGGACTTGAATCTTATTTGCTTTTAACAATCACAGACCTCGTTACTTTGACCATAAAAAACTTAAATTCTGGATTTTTTTTTGTTAATTGTGGTGTGTGGCCCATTACAGGACTATCTCGCCCAAATTACTTCTTGTTCCACCACCACCACCATCTACTCCTCCTACTGTTGCTACCACACCACCACCACCAACTCCACCACAACCACCACCACCACCACCACCACAAGTACTTCCACCACCATCACCACCACCACTGCTAGCATCAGCATCAGCCTCTTTGTCCAGTGGACTGCCACTATTGGGTTGTTGGGGTAGATGGAGCTCCCTTTGGGCACTCCTTCCACTCTCAACCTGATCTCACACTGGTACAACCTTGATATCCTGAGTCAGATGCCCCTACATAGTCCAGTCAGTGTGCCTCGGGAAGGGGCACCCGGGCTGGACTGTGAGGCGCTAAGATACAACAGTGTTGGGCCACCTGATGCTCTGAGGCTTGGCGGAGGTGGTGGTGAGCGGCACGTTGCCTGATGGCCTTCCTACGGCGCGGCACCTCGTGGCACCCGGGCAGCCCTTATGCGCTTCACGTGTCCTCTTCTCCCCGCCCGTCTACGTCTACCCTCCGCCCACTGCCCGCCCATCGCCCGTCCGCAGCCTGCGCACCATCAGGCCTGCCCCCCCACCCACCATCTTGGGTCCTTGACCCTCCAACGCTCGCTCCACTTTCTTACATTCATCGCGCCTCGTCTCACCATAACGCCTACCCTGCTGTGACGGTACACTACTCAGTATTTGACCATTTGATCACTTGGCACAAACTTTTGTTTGTGATTGTCAGTCAGTCATGCGTAGGTATGCATCCTTTCACAGAGGGTAGTAATACCCTAAAGAGTGTTTGATTCACCTGTAGAAGGTTCATGTGTTTTATACTTGTCTGAAACATTTGAATCTCGAGCAGGTTACTAACGAGTGTCACCCAGGTGGTTTGTGGGAATGGGCTGGACTGCTTGTGGCATCATGTCTCTTTATGTCATTTAGGAGCATTTTCCATTACATGGTAATTGTTGGATAAGTTAGAAGGTATTAGCTTATATTAGCTTTTGCTATTCATATAAGATTGTTCAAATTCTCACCTGGTTGTAGTGGCCTTAATGCTGCTGTTTGCCATCCTGTCAACAAGATGGTTGTTCCTCTCTGCTGAGGGACACAAACCTGCTTTGCCCAGAGGCAGCAGCATCCAGTGTTAGTTTTATGTCAGTAGTCCAGAGTATCTTTCTCTCTCCTAGGGCTGGTAAGTTGTTGGGAATGGAAAGTGCTCATGATAATACAGTTCTTCTATTAAGGGAGGCGGTGTCTCCCAAGACTATAGTATCCTTTCCTAATTCCTTGGGGTGGTAATTGATGGGAATGGAAAGTGGTCATGATAATACAGTTCTTTTTATTAGCGGAGGTGGTGACTCCCAAGCCTAAAGTATACTTTCCTAGGGCTGGTTATTGATGAGAATGGAAAGTGTTCATGTTAATACAATTCTTTCTATTAAAGGAGACGGTGACTCCCAAATTGAGTACCACTTCGCCCCTCGCAAGAGGAGGAAATAATTCAGGTGCTCGTTTCAGGTCCCGGAGCCAAAGGAGGTTTGGGCGGTCTCGCTCTAGGTCACAGAGGCGGTCCCGTTCCCCCAGGTCTGTGTCAAGGTCCCCCAGGTCTGTGTCATGCGGTAACATAACTACCCTCATTTTTGTTTTTGCTCGGTGGAAAATTTGTGGTTGTTTATTTTATTTTTCTAACAACATTTTATTTGAGATCCGCAAAATAATAATGATATGAACCGTTGGATTTTGTAAACTGATTTTATTTTTACCAAAATTTCATCATATAAAATTGAACCACATGTTTTCCCTCGCTCCTAGCTTGCTTGTATGATGCCTTTAGATTAAGATGAAATGTCTCAGTGGCATTACTTGTGTTTTAGTTTCAGTTGAATTAATGCCTGAAAGGAAACTGCTATCTCCTTTATTAGGTGTTCACTTAAAACTTGTGCTGCTTTGCTTTTATTTAACAATAATCATATTTTTTAATATCTTTGAATCAGTTTGAAAGAAATTTATTTATAGCTTGAAGATGAAAGTTTTTTTTCAACATAGTAATCAAGTAGCAACTTATATTTTGCATTATCACACAAAATTAAAAGAAAAAAAATAGTCATAGTTGCATGGCAGTTTTAATAATTTTGAAAATTGAAGAGCATGTGCATCAAAATTTGTCTCAATCACAATTGTTCAATGTAATAAGTGTGGTATTGAGTGTGATAACAAGATACCCGCGTATAGATATAACGTGGAAACGTATTCAGTCTTGTTGTTTACTGTCTGAAACATTACCAGTCTGCTTGCACCTATCCAATCCACTGTAGATAGTTTGTACTCACCCTTCCATTAACAGAGATTAGCAATACGACAAGACTATGGCTTTTACACAGGCTCATTACTATTTTAAAACTATTACAAATGGTTTCTTACTTACAGTAGTAGCACACATTTGAGTAGGTATTGTTTTGTATGATGTTGACTAACAGACACAGGACTCATTGTTTCATTCAATGTCCTTATAGGTATGACGATTACCGCAGACGAAGTGACTCACCAGACTTCAGAAGACGATCCCGTTCCAGATCTTAAGGTGGGTGGCTTATTGTGTTCATTTTTGTTGTTTTTTGCCATCAAGAAGTGGCAAGTTTCCTGAGTTCTATCAAGATTTTTGCTGTTTTCATATTTTCTTTAATTTTAATGTGTACAAAATACCATATCAGGGTGTGGCGACAAGGGGGGCTCTTTATTTTTTTGCCTATTTTTGTTTGCCCTTGGCCGGTACCCATTTAATGTAAGAAAAATATAATGTGGAACTATATGTATAACCTTTGTCATTGAACATTTTTTTTCTTTTTCTTCCCAGGATATTGAGTGTGCAAGATGATAGAGTGACTGCTCAGTATCTGAAGATAGTGAGGACTGGGGCGTGATGCTCCACTTGGCAGGAATGTTTTCCACTGTTTGTACCATCGACTTGAAGAAGCTAATTAATTTTGAATTGTAGAATGTCGTAGACTTTCGTTCAAAATTAGAGGTACTTCTCTGGTCACTACTTCCTTGGTCATAATTTTGACAAGACATTCACTTTTTCATAATTTATGTTTTTATCAATAATGTAGTAAATTAATGTAGCCAATTAATTTAACAGAATAGTAATTAATTTAAGGTAGCTAAGATTCCTGTTTAGTTTGAGGTTCCTCACTTTTATATGGTATGGGAATGAATGTTATATGTACCATACCTTTCTGATATATATTTCCTTGAAGACTAAATATAGAGCACTATAATATACAGTTATCGTGGCAGTACAAATTAAGATGAAAGGTATGGAATGTTTATTAAGTCGTAATGAAATTTCACAAATGATCCTCTATTATTTATCCTGGACCTGCACACCTGATAGGAAATTAGTTGGATTTTTATTGCCTTTAGTATTATATTCATCAATCTTGTAGTGGGCGCTGAAAGAATATTATCGTCATATTTCCTGCAAATTGTAAAAGGCAATGGAAAATAACGGAGCAAGAGATCTGGGAAGTCCCTCTTGAAATTATCTACCTAGTTCAGTGGTATTTAATCAATGAAAAGACCATGCAGAGGGGGAAGGGCAGAATAATGTCCTCCTGAATCCTAGATGAATATTCACTGTCTATGGCTGTACATATACATAGATAGGTAGATATATTTTATTTATTAGTTATTAATTTTCATATTTCAAGGCTGGGAGTCAAATTGGAAACATGGATAAGTATTGTCCATTGTAAGTTTTAATAGAAATAGTAGTAACAAATTTTAGGAATTACATGTCTCTTAAAGTAACCATAACTGAGGAAAAGATTCTCAGAGAAAATGAACTCGACATAATAGTTTAGTAATTTGTCCTGTGAAATCCTTCACCATCTTTTGTAATCCAAGAGAAAACCCAAACGAGAATCCCCTTGAAATCACATCATATGTAATGAATACTGCTTTGTGTCATGACTAATAATTAACTTATGGCCAGAAATTAGTAAAAGGTGTTTTTTCCCATAATAAATGTTGCAGGTGTGCAGCGTAATTAAATGTTATCCAAGGCAGGAGATAGTCTTCAGCACCACAGTATCAGTTTCCATACTGGCAACCGAGTATGGAAAGCTGTCTAAACCATGACAAGCAGCACCATACTCTCCTTTCATGTTGACAGCCACCACAGCACCCATGAACTCCGGGTAATACTGAGCCATCCTGAAAATGGCAATCTGAGCGGCCTTGCTTGGACTGTAGCCGGCACGCATCCCTTCAACAGTCACCAGAGCCGGCATGAACCTCATCATGATGTCACCGTTTCCAGTTGCCGCTGCCCCGCCCACAAACTTGTCCACGTAGGCACCACTGCCAGGAATGGGTGAGTCTCCCACCCTGCCTGGAATCTTGTGTCGCACACCATTGGTTGAAGTTCCACCGGAAATGTGGCCCCAGTGATCTATGGCGATCATTCCAATGGTGTCATGATTGATACGGTTGAAGTCGGTTCCCTCCATGGCTATGGATTCCTTGGTACTCTTGGTGCTGGTATTAGGTTTGTAAGGTCCACAGGAGGTGGATGGGTCTGGTGACACATTGACCCAATGGTTAGGTTGACAGTTGTTCTTGAGCCAGTGTTGGTATATCGCCTCCGAGGCAGGGGTGGTGAGGTTCTCCTCAGGGAAGCCCATACTGAGGGCAAAGCGTGTGGCTTGGACCCCCACCAGGAGGGTGTGAGTTGTATGCTCCATCACGCTGCGTGCCACGGCGATGGCGCCCTTCACCCTTCGCAGGTCAGCCACGGCGCCCACGTCATGAGTAGTCCTGCAAAGATAATTATATAATCCCCCAGAACTAGGTAACTATACACCATATAGTTGTGCTAGGCTTAGCGAGAGAGCGTGAGGCAGTGAGCCAGAGGATCCAACTCCCACCCTATTAACACGCAACTACTATTAACAACACTAAAAGGTTTATTTTCATGTTATTTGGCATTCCCGCTAAAGCTCTTTTCTATGTTATCAAATATTCACGTAGAGACCTTGTCCTCACCCATCCATGATCATTGCGTCAAGTGTAGTCTCTCCCGTCTCGTCAGGGCTGCCTCCAAACCCTACTGTCCCATCACACTGTAGTTCCTCACACACCGTACACCCTAGCTCCACCGCGTCCAGGGCCGTCCCATCACTCTGACGAAGCACCTCCCACGCTGGAAGTTAAACGTGTTGTAAGTATCATATCTCACAAGGTTTTTATGTTATTTATTTACTTATTTAGCCTAGTACTGTAATGTAAAGGTTGCCAATTTTGCGTGAGTATATGGTGAAGTTTTGACCTAGTGTACCAGTGTACCTTTGGCTGTAGCGTTGGTGAAGTTCCACGTGTTGATCACTATGGGCTTGTAACCATAGATGAGCACAGGTGGAATGAGCAGCAGTACCAGGTTTTGAAGAACACACCCCATGTTCCTACGATGGTGGCACCTGTACACATAATGGCTTCATAGATTGATAATACAGTAATCAAAACCTTCAGTATCTAGTGCAGCAAAAGTATCATCTGTCGTATTGTATCAAGCGGTCTTGACTAATCTATAAAGGGCCCTTCAATGTGTTATCAGGTGAACATGGATATCATTAACCACTAATGTATCAAACTGGGAAATATGACAGATTAGCAGGTGTTTTTAGGCCTTCTGGAGTAACAGGATGGTAAGTTAACAGCTGTAGTTATAGGGGATTGGTGGTGGGGTCATGGAGGACTGTGTGAGTGTCCTTACATATGTTTACTATGAAATATGCATCTCTTGGCATAGCGAAGGATATTGGGCAAATGGATAATGCATTCATATTGTATTAGTAAAAGTATGGGAAATCTTGTCATCGCAGCCAACATATATTTCATAGTTTGTGAATCCGTCCTCAAACTGACCAAGCAACAGGAATATATACATTGCTTTGTGTCTCAATTTATCTCACGAATGATATTATGTTATTTTATGTATTGTTAAGGAGAATGAAGTAAAGATAAATGAGGGAAAACCTTTCATGTGTGTGTGAGTATGCCTGTCTGTCTGTATGTGTGTGTGTGTGTGTGTGTGTTGTCTGACGTCATCATCACCACAACATGTCCACGAGATGGTAAGGCACATTTTACTTTTTTTTAACTGCATTTAACTCATATCTAACCGCTGGAATCATATCATAGGGTACTTCATTACTTCCTGATATATAATTACAGGTATTCAAGTATAAATACATAGACATTAGGCGTTACTCTGATCGCCTTACCTCATCCAACCTCTACGTTCATATAATTAACGTAGTATTACCTAGTCTAGTATATTTGTGTTCTAATTACTATTGTATGACGTGTGAATGAGTCTTACCTGATAAAACCACACCAGAGTACCATATATATAGTGTTTCTAGCAAGGCGCCGGTCACTTTTAGCAGTCACAAGTCTCACTAACTCGCCTCAGAAGAATGTGTTCGGCTCATGCTAAGAACAGATTGTAAGGGGTAAGGAAGTAGGACAAGCTCAAACATACTCAAGATAGAAACTTGAAATAAAAAACAACCTTATCTGATTGATTATTGCTTTGAAATGGTTTGCCTTTTCCCCCTACAGACCTTAAGGAACCATTCATGACAAATGTTTAATATATTACTGTGTTGCCCAGGCCATTAAGTCAACCAGGTATTAGTGATGATCCGGTTAGCTGAGTGGTTAAGAGTCCAATAAGTAACAAAGGTGCTGGGACTGAAGGGAGTCTGTAGTTTGTAACTTATTTATTGAAGGAATTATTTATAAATCAATTTTTCAGTTCCGCTAAACATGGCATTACACTTGTTGGATGTACAACCATGGATGAAAAAAAAAAATCTTACAATATTATCATTTCATTATTTCTTTGATATTATTATAACTTCCCATCTTTTCAGGTATCCCATTTATCAAGCTGGAAACCCCCAACTGAGGGTGTTTCTGCCCAACTTTTTCATGAAGCTGGTCAAGCCCCGGGACCCTCAGCCCCCTAACGTGGTGATGTTCCATGTGTCAACGCAGATGACCAAACATGACGTTAAGAATTACCTGGAAAAGATATACAATGTTCCCACAGAAAACATTATCACCTACAATAGAATGGGTGAGATTGTTATAATGAAATTTTTTATATTCAAGTAACATATAGAAGAATGAGTTTTAAATCACATGTGTGTTTGGATGTGTGTGTGTTGAGTGTGTTATTTATGTTATTTTTCAGGTTTCTGTAACAATTGTAGATTTTCAATTCTGTCACCCAAAATTTTTCCGCATAAATTTGGTCGAAGTGTTTTTGCCATTTTACTCGGAAAATATTTGTCGAACAGCAATAATGTATAGAAGTTAATATATTAAGTTTGATGTTGGTTATCCATTGGTGGAATCAGATTTAAAATATACCTTATAGTTTAGTAGGAAATTAAAGTTTTGTTGAAATGTTGAAAAAAAAACGAATATATTATTTTCTCTATTACTAATACTCCAATTTTGTTCTACTATAGCTCAAAAGAACGGGCGTCTTCTGCTCTTTATTTACTATTATATACATCTTTTACGTAAATCTCATATTTTTTGAGTTATTTAACAAAACGTGTTTAATTTCAGAAAAATTTTGACATCTCAGAATCTCATGAAAATTTATATATAATGATTTTCAGGCATTAGGAGCACGAATATAGAGTCAGTTTTATCATTACTACACACACTTCACATTCTCAACAAATGCCTCTGTGGTGGGGGTTAGCGTGGCTAGCGAAGGTGTAACTAGAGAGGGATATGGTTGCGGTTTTCAAATGGGTAAAAGGAATTAATAAGGGAAACATTGATCAGGTTTTAGAAATTAGTAATCAGGATAGGACACGTGGAAATAGGTACAAGCTAGAAAAACTTAGATTCAGGACAGACCTAGGTAGATATTGGTTCACTAACAGAGTGGTGAACGATTGGAATAGGCTGGGTAGACACGTAGTAAGTGCTGAGTCAATAGGTAGCTTTAAAAGACGGTTGGATGAGAGTATAGATAGAGATGACAGGTGGGATGGATAAACATTGGATTATTCCAAGAGTGGGAGACAAGGAACTGCCTTGTGTAGGTCATCAATTGGCCTCTTCTCAATGCTTCTTGTGCTTATGTAAGTGAGATGCAGATGTGGAATGAAAGACTTATGGGTCAAGGATGGAAGCAGTTGCAATTAGTTGCTTGGAAAATGGCTCTGGTATGAGAAGAATAGATGGTGAAAGTAAGGAAAGTCTATAACAAATTCAGTATGTCTTGGAAAGGTAAAAGAATGAAATGTGGAGTGGTTTACCTAAAAGTAGATTGGCATAGAGTTTATATGAGTATGATAGATGTAATGGGTGCACGATGAAAACCTCCACTGAAATGGGAGGAAAGAATGCTATGATTATGTGAAAGAAAGGAGAGAATGGAGAATGTGTGGATTAAATCATGCAACGGCTTGAATAAATGTTAACTTTTGCCGTGGTTGTCATCTTCAGAGAAATTTTTATAAAGAAGCGTCACATAAGTAGATATAGAAGAAAAGTTCTCTTATAAATTGAATGAGTGTGAATATGTATTTAAAGTTAGGTTGTTTTTTTGAATAGCTGTTTTTTTAATGTATTCCATTTTTATTCCAGGTCGTTTATCCCGAAGCAAGGTTGGAGGATATGTTCAAAAGGCAGACGATTACAAAGTTGCATTTGTAACTTTGGTAAGTTTCCAATGATGGTATTTTCTCATTCATATTTTATCATAGGTAATGCATACACACAAATTGATAAATAAGTACAGTCTATCTATCTATAGTCTGACGCCTCCTATCCATACATTCCCTCCGTCTCTATTAACAACTCTTTCATGCCTGTACTCCTTCACCCTATCCTTCCATCTTACAACTGGCCTTCCTCTCCTCCTAGGACACTCAGTTTCACTCACATATACTTCCTTCACTAACTCTTCACTATTCTTTCTCTCCGTATGACCAAATCATCTCAACGTATTTATTTTCTCCTATTCCCGCTACACCACACTTCACTCCATTTGCACAAGGTCCCGTGTCACTTCTTTCATACACACTTTCATTGCTCTCACTCTCCCATCTTGTCACGCCACATGCTCTTCTCGGATAACTCATTTCAACACCACACACTCTTGACTGCTGTGCCCTATTCCATGTACAAGTCTCTGATCCATGTCAATGTTGGCAGGAGAATACTTAAACCTCTTCCTACTTCTTTAATCTGTAGCATGATAAGCCTTTATGAAAATCCCAACTTAGCCACTTTGTATTTCGGTCATACTTGTTAATTAATTTGTTCTATTCTATATCAATATACTTTCTCTACTTCCTCTACAGCCCAAAAATGAGAAGTTTGAGTTTCCTGATCTCTTCCCTAAAGCCAAAGAGAAGGAGATAGAGAAGCAGAAGGAACAGATGAAGGCCCTTGAGAAGGAATGGAAGTACAATACTCAGTTACACTCCAACAGGCCTGGTGTGCCAAGCTGGTTTGGTGTGTAACCTTTGTTATGTGTGTCACTAAGTGGGAACACATTAATATGCTTCTATGTTACACAACTGGATCTGCTGTCGCAATAGGAGCTAAAAAGATAATGTCAACTTGTAAGTCATCTTGTGTGAATAGACATTTCGTTGGTAATTTTTATGTAGAGAAGTTGTTAGGTCTACATAGTTGAGTTACATCCTTTATGGTGTGTGTTAGAGCCACAGAGAGAGGCAGGCAGCCAGGTGTGTGCGTGTGTGTGTGTGGCAAGGGAGGTGAAGATGTACTGTGTTGTCTCAGTGCATTTGTCATTCTTCCTCCTACTCAAAAGGTACACGAGTTGAGGCAGTTATCTTATTCATCTCATTCATTTAACCAACTCGCTTATATGAATGTTGGTCACTGCAGGGAAGAAGTTAGAGTTGTTTAAGATAAGTTATTGTATAAAATGTTGTGTACATATTCAGAAGTTTCATACAATAAAGATGTAAATATACTGTGTTTTGCATTTTTATTAAGTTGGGATAATTTTTTTTCTTCTAGTTGCCGAAGCTTGACTATCCTGTGAAAATACACAAAAAATGCAGGTGGATTGTTTTTTTTTCCAGAAATACAGTACAAGTGCAGATTTCCGTACATGTAAGTAAGGCTTTATGCCCTTTGTGGCCACGTTCTCAAGCTGTAGGTGTATTTTATTAATTAGTCTACATTGGGTGAGAAGGAAGGAAGTCATGGAGCAATGAGTGATGTTAATACTCGAGAGAACTTATTACAGGGAAATATGGCGAGTAAGAGAGAAGGGAGCCTAACAGGTTCTATTATATATTTACTACTTTGTTATATATAAGGTTATAAGAGCATGCTTTTGACTTGTTGGTGCCAAATAACAACTTAAGTCAACCCATCTAAGACTTCTGGAATTGTAAAAAAAAACTTATTAATTTCAATCTAAAGCAATAGAAAATAAAACAACAAATAAGAAACACTGCATTATGATTGACAATGTATTTATATTGATAAGTAGCATGCACCGTAGTAAAGATAAAGAGTCAGGTGATCTGATAGAGTATGAAAAGCTACTCTAGCAAACGTATTACCAATCTATTTTTCTCTGACTAATCTAACATTTTTTCAGGCATAAATATATCAAGATAAATATATAAATACATTTTTATAACCTATAGAAAGAAGATTATCCTTGTATACATCCAGGATGACATAAATGGTAATAGTTTGGTAGTAGTTTTGTCCTGAGTAAACACGGGGTAAACAAAACAGTGTCACGGGTTGAGGAAAGACGTCTAGAGTGTGTGTGGTTCCTGCTCCACCATGAAGATTTGTGGCCCCAAGTGTTCCCTGTGCTGCACCTTGATCAGTGTGTGGGGCATCGTGCAGCTGGTGAGTTAATCTGTGGTGTAAAGAGTAATTATGGGTAAAGTAGACTGTAAAGTAGTGACGACCCGACCCAGACACGCAATCAAAACAAACTAATGATGTTAACAATGAGCTGGAGTCATAGGCCTAGTCAAGCTGCTTTTACCTTTACGTGGCCAAACAGCGTAGATTTGTCAGCGTCGCTTCGGATTCTGACAGATTCATAGCAGCCCCACCTCAGCTTCAGCAAACTTGAAGTGGTGGGTCCAGGATGGGGGCAGCCAGCCTTCGCTAGCTCATATAGTGTCCCCCCCCACCTTACTTGCCATATCAGCGGATCAGTCTTAGCCTATTTTACCTATTTTTTGTTTTAGTAAGATATGAAAATACCTTGAGTAATGTATTCAAGGAAGCCATAATGTTTGTAGTAACTTTTTTTTTTTTTTAGTATCTGAGTTAGTTTCTGTCTCACTAAATATTTAAGTGGGATATTTTTTAAGTTTATTTTTAAAATTTTGTATTACAGGGAATCATGGCGATCTTATTCTTGGTGAAGTCCCCGGCCTTCATAGATGACCTGTACATCCCCGAGGACGCTCACCACAGCGCCGGGGACTACATTGAGGCTCTCGACAAGTCATACAAAACGGTGAGATTTCCTGACGCATTGCAATCTTTACTTTGATGTCGGGTCACTCATTTTAATACCTTAATTATTTGTCTTCAACTAAACTGATATCTCATAATAGGTAAAAAGATTCAATTATGATTCACGTTATGCCTTCACTTCATTAGTAATACCTTAATTATTTGTCTTATTAAAAAAATTGCCTTCCACTAAACTAATATGCCATAAAAGATAGAAAAATTTAATTATAATAACCTAACCTAACCTAACCTTAATTATTTGTCCTATTATAAAATTTGCCTTCCACTAAACTAATATGCCATAGAAGATAGTAAATTTAATTATAATGAAAAACAACTTCATTAGTCATATCGAGTTTTGCCAAAGAATTATTAGAATTATTATTAGTATCTTGTGACATATTCTGATGCCGATGATTTTTTGTGCTTTCCTGATGGACAATGAATGGTGAGCAACATGTTTTATATTATACAGTCAAGGTTATAGTAGTAACATGTAGATTATATATCATTAGTAAAGGGAAAGTAGTAGTAGTATTGTATTATGATGTACTAATTATTTGTTGTAGAGTATGGGTTAATTTGGTTAATTGTATCCTTTTTGATGTAGATACAATAATTTGGGAGGCGGTGGTACAGTGGTCTAGTGTTCGGTCAAGCGAACCCTAAGGTCCCGGGTTCAATCCCCCAATATCCGCTGGCCACTTCATTATTTGGTATTACCGCTGAGTGGCCAAAGACTACCCAAATTACTGTCATACTGTCCTCAGATGGGACTTACAATGTTTATATGCATCTGAGGCTGTAACAGTGATTAGCCTCTCGTTCTCAACATATTCGAGAGAACGTAAATATTCGAGGCGTCACCATAAAAAATCTAAAACCCAGGCAGGAGGCAAGTCCATCTGTGCCTCCATAATAGCCTACTGGCGCCAACGGTTTATGATATAGAAGAAAAAAAATTGGGGTTCTTCTCTGTCTTGAATTTTTTTACCTGAAATGGTTTAATATACACTGGAGTTTCCTTTCACAGATCCATCCGGCCATCTTCATTTACTTGTTAATGTTAAGTCAGAATCAAAATACAAAATTAAATAAGTTATAGTGTTCATCTTTTTTTTTCTTTATTATATTAAAAGGGTACTGGCCAAGGAACAACAAAAATACATAAAAAAAAAAAAAAAAAAAAAAAAACCTGCTTGCCGCCAGACCCTGTAAAGAGGACAGCATGCCATATGTATTCAAGCATGATAAACTAAGTCACAATTCAACGTACTTTATCAACAGTAAGCCAGAATAGAATTTCCAAGACTTCATCACCTCAGATAAATCCACACTTGAAAAACCAAACTTAATTTTCTATCTGAGGACACGTTTGAACAGTGAATGAGTCTTGTTGAATACACTGGATTACTGTTACTCGTTTTACTCATGGAGACTTGCTTGGCAGATCGCTCAAAACTGTGGTATTGCTGCTGGTATGTACGTCATCACTCTCATCATCTCCGGCTGGCAAGTCATGGTCAACAAGAGGAGTTAGGTTAAGCAGCGGCAGCTTAGCTTACTCGACTTAGGCAATAGTTCAATTGTGTTTTGGAAATTGTATATTGTATTTTCTTAACTCCTCTAACGCCTTTTGTGAGCCTTAATGTCGAGGAAAACACAGTACACCAGCCTGATTTATTTTCCTCAATATTTTCCTTATTCATCGTTCTATTGCCTATGTATTAAGTTGATTATTTAATGACACTTTTTGCCATCGTAAAATCCTCCTGTCCTGCCACTATCATGCCAATCAGCCTTTAATTAACAAGAATCTTTTCGTTCATGCATAACCATTATTTTCCAACACAGCCAAACAACTAATTTAAAGTGGTAGTAGTGTAGTAAGTGTAGTAATGGTGATTGTATGTAAGGATTTGGTGATTGTTTGTAGCAGGTTAAGGTTTCCCTCGGGTGGTTAATTATGTACTGTTGATTGAAGTGAGTTGCAGCTGCCAATGCAAGGTTAAATAAATTAGTTAGTTGTACACACACACACACATACACTTACACACACATGCATTCACACACACACAACCTGTCCAGTGTCTGTATTGTTCCATGGTTGTGTCAGCTTGAATATGGAACGAAAAACAGAATGAAGATATTAGCGTTGATTAAATTAATGTAAACGTATGAATGTACCGAGATGTGAAGGAAATTGTGACAAAAATCCGGAGAAATAATTTAATATGTTGATCTGGTTTTTAAAGTTTTATTAGATCAAGGTGTGTATTGTGTGTTTGGTTTGAATGTTTGTTGATAATATATATATGGGTTAGTTTATGAAAATGTTTACCAATTGTAGGAGTTTTTGCCAATCTTACAAACCAAGCCTTATAAACCAAATAATCTTACGGAAAAGTTTAGTATATTTCACATAGATGATGCTGAACAAAAAATGAAAACTGCAGATGCCATTTTTAGAAGGATATAAGACAAACATGAACTTACAGTCAGTAATTAAGAAAATAAGCGAGAAATTGTCAATGCAAGTTTTGAGATAATTACACCTTTCTGTAATTTTGCATGAACTAGTGTTAATAAATAGCTTGGTTTGTATTATGTTACGTAGTTTCAAGGTGTTCTGAGTGCAGTGTATAATGACTTCCAACTTGAACACTGCTTGGAGGAGGTGGAGGTGAGGTGGTGTGTTAAAACCTCATTACCTAACACCTAACAAAGAGCATTAAACCCATAGGTAGGAGATGCCACAACTGTCTAAAATTGCCATAGTTTTGTGGCTCCAGTTTCTACCTTGCTCAGTGAAGAATGAATGCAACACGTAATATAGAAACTTTATTCTTAATTTATATAAAAAAATAGTTTTAATACAGATGAACATTAAGGCACAGAGTCACTAACATACACACATAGTTACCATTACCATGCATAGGTAATACATTAGTGATTAATGATAAAAGGAACTATTTGGAACCTGACAATTTTCATCCTAAACTCCAGGTATATTTATTAGTTCAATTACTAGTTAATTATAATGTTGTTGGTGCCGTGAACAGGGTGTATAATCCCTCGACATATATTTATATATATAAACTGTATATTTATGTACATTCCAGCAGAGTTATTATATGGTATTAAATAAATATGAAAGAAGGTGTGTTTTTTGCATGGTCCAAGTCATTACATAACTTAAGAATTAGAAAATGTAAGATTTAACATTGTTTTTTCACTTTTTTGACTATTTACTCTTACATAGTTCTTGAAATGCTGTACAATTTCACCAACACCTCTTGCAGGCATTATAGAAATTATGAAATGATTCAAAAGGTAGTGAAGGAGTAAATGGCATTAATTAAAGTTTGTTGGTTTAATCCTATGCAAGTCTGAAAGTTGAGACAAGAGAAAGAACTGTTCAAGATAGGAATGTGGTTGGATATTCAAGATGTAACTACACCACATAGTTCTGCTTGGGTTAATGAGAACACAACCTTCTCATCAAGAAGCTGCCATGAGCCGGGATTGAACTCAACCTTTAGGCCACGAGCCAACCACTGCACCACTGAGCCACTCGGCAGAAATGAAATGTGACGTGGATGAAGGGGTGAAATGCAGTCTAAGGTAGTTTGTTTACTGGAAGACTTCCTCGGTACATTTCAAGAAAATAATCACATTAAGTACTTGAAAATAATCACATTTCAATGTTAATTTAAGTATAGAATAAAAAATACTTTAATATATATTTAAAAAGGCGATTAAATAATCCCCAGAACTAGATAGCCTTAGACCATTTAGTTGTTGTGCCCCACTCAACAAGAAGATGCTGTGAGCCAGGATCCAATTCACAACCTTTAGGACCCGACTCCTGAATGTACATTTGACACTGGATACAGACAAGGAGATGAAGTGTTCTGTATGATGAACAAATCTTTCCAGTCAAGTCATCAATCCTTCCTGGTCCTTCATTCCTTACTCCTCTGCCTCCACCTTCACACTTTTGCTGTGATCTTGCTAGTGCTCCATCTGCCTCCATGTCAAGGTTCCTGATGCTGCACTCCACTGGTGAGATCAGGTGTTTGTGTAACGCCTTGTGTTTTGCAACACTGACAAATTGACGTGACAGTACATTCAACATTGACTGTCTAGTATCACCTTCAAGTCTAGTTGTACTCCCACAAATGACATCACATATTGCTTCCTCCTTCACCTCTGAATGTGCCTCTTCACCCTGTCCTGCTGAGGCTCACCTTCCTTCATCTCTTCTTGATGTGTTTCTTCCTGAAGTACTCCGGTGCAATCTCATACAGCCACTGAGGGTCAATGATGGAGTTGAGGTGCATATACGTCTTGCCCGTGTGCACCAGTTCTGTAAAGAGGATGTATGCGGGCTTGCCTCCAAACAGTGCTGAGGAGGGGTGAAGGGCTGCCTCTTGTTTTGTGTCCAATGTGAGGTATTTGCCGTCTAACTGCAGCTCAGCCACGTTGGTGAAGAACCCAGTGGCAAGACACCTGGAAAAGAGAAGAGTGCATGAAGACAAGACAAGACAAGGATAGAGAAGACTAGCATTCTACAGTGTACTTATTTATGCTCAATACTCAATTTGAATGAAGGGATTGGATTCTTTCCCACTAGTTGTTAAGTAGAGGATTTAATGACACACCTTCGCACTGACTCTGTCTTCTGCTGGCATGAGGTGATGGTGATGCCGCACCTCTCACACACCTGCACCAGCTGTTTGCGCACCTCTGTGGCATACAGCAGGTTGCGGAAGTTGAGGTAGTTTTCATGACACCACGTCTGACGGAACAAGGGTGAATGCGTTATAACTACAATTATTAATACTCACTTAAACTACCACACACAGCAGTTATATCTAATTTTCCTCAAAACTATGTAAAAACCCCCCCCCCAAAACTGCCATCTTTCTATCAGTAACAATTTTTATTTTCATTTTAAGTCAATTATGTATATTCTAAAAAAAATAAATATCCGTTCACCTTGTTTTTCTTGGCGGCCTTGAATGCTCTGAACACCTTGAGGAGAGTGATGTGGTCGCCTTCCACGGTGGTGAACTTCCTCCTCACGTTGGTGGCTATGTCCTTCTTGCCTGTCGGGTTCACAAAGATGGATTCACTGGACAGGGTGGAAATTATACTCAACACCTGGAAAGTAATGGGAAGTAGTAATAATATAAGTATGAAAAGTAAGTAATAGTAGTTGTAGTAGTAATAGTAATGGTGGTATTAGTGGTGGTAGCAGTAATATGATCAGCAACATTATTATTATTATTAGTGGTGGTGGTAGTAGTTCCTTCAAACCTAAACATGAAGCTCCATAAATGTACCAAAACGAAAGGGATGCATAATTGATTTTACAATCCATAAAAGTCAGGTTAAAAATAATGACATATCTTAAGTTTAATTATGGTCAGAAGGATCATAATATATATTTTTACTAATAATTCATCAACAAACCTCATCCGTGCATCCATGTTCAGGGCCCGAGAGGATCATCTTAGCAAAGCGAGGTTCAAGGGGGAACTGAGCCATTTTTTTGCCAGCTTCCGTTAGTTCAAGACCGTCGGCCTTGATCACGACTGCCCCGAGGAAGGTCAGCTGCACCACAGCCGCCTCTAGATGGATGGCACTCGGCTTGTCAATAAAGTCAAAGGTTAACACATTCTTCACCCCCATGGCTAAAAGTTGTAATATCACGCTGGCTAAGTTGGAGCGTAAAATTTCTGGTGTTGGGTTGACAGCCATTGCATTGAACTCCTCCCTCGTGTAGCTTCTGTAGCAGTTCCCCGGTGCCTCCCGCCCTGCCCTCCCCGTCCTCTGCCACGCCTGGGCCTGCGATATTTTCTTGACCTTCAGTGAGTCAAATCCACTGTCTGGATAATACGTGCGGACCTTTGCTCTCCCGGAATCCACTATGTAACGGATGCCTGGGATGGTGATGGATGTCTCAGCGATGTTAGTACTTACAATGACCTTCCTCTCACCTTCCACTGTGGGCCGGAAGACATCTAGCTGCTGGTGGGCGGGCAAGGCAGCGTACAGTGATAGCACCTTTAGCCTGGGGCACTCCTTTAAGCTACTGTCCTTGGCTATCTGTCTCATGTTTGCTGTAACGGAGTCAATTTCTTCCTGTCCGGTGAGGAAGACTAGGATATCGTGTTGTGCCGGTGCATCTCGGTGTATCTGAAACACTGTGGTCATGGCAGCCATCACGTAATCCTCTTGCTGGTTCTTGGCGTAGAACATCTCTATAGGGTGTTGTCGGCCTTCCACGTACAGCACAGGACAGTTACCAAAGTACTTACTGAAGTGATCTACATCCATGGTGGCGGACATAATGATCAGCCTCAGAGGATCCTGGCCCGGGGTGGATTTCCGTGTTTTCTGTGCATCCTTCACTATACCGAAGAGTACGTCAGTGTTAATAGTGCGTTCGTGAGCCTCATCCAACACCACCCAGCTGTACCGGCTCAATAAGGGGTCCGATATCGCCTCCCGTAACAACATTCCATCAGTGACATACTTGAGCTTGGTTGCAGGACAGACCGCCTCCTCAAAACGCACGGAATACCCTACTAAGCCTCCCAGATTAGTGTCCATCTCCTCTGCCACACGTTTGGAGATGGAAATAGCCGCCACTCTCCTAGGCTGAGTGACACAGATTCCACCCTTGCGATCCAACCTTTCCTCGTGTATATACTGAGGGATCTGTGTTGTCTTCCCACTCCCAGTCTCTCCAATAATAATAACAGTTTGGTGTTTCTTAAGTTCCTCCAGCAGCTTTGACCTGGCAGGGAAGATGGGCAATGCATGTCTCTGGGCTAACAGGTTCCTCAAGTGTTCTGGGTTCCTGTTGGTTTTCTGAGGCAATCCCCCGCCTTGGTTTTTATGTTTCATGCTTCCGAAGGGTGATGAGCCGTCCTCCCTGGTCTTGACGTGACCGTTGGCTGACCGGCTTGGGCTGGGCTGGACGGGAAGGTGGGAGGAGTTGGCGTTCAGGTTCACTTTGCCGTCTGTTTTTACCTTCTTGACGGGAGGCTCTTGAAAACCTGCCATGGTCTGGAAGGGAAACACAAACTTATCATGTGTTTAATAATAAGGTAACAAGACAATCTAGAGTTTCAAGGTAAGACACTCATACTACCTTCAAACAAAAATGACAGAATTGGATGATTTATGAATTAAAAATCAACTGGCTGTATTGAATCAAAGGAGTACAAAGGAAGAACAGACTGCAAGTCCTACTGGACCTAACGAGGTTGTCCGTGTAGCTAAACTGCTACTATAATATCTACTTGATAGAGACAAAAGGACAGCTTGTACACATGTAATCCATGTCACCCGGTAACCGACAGGAATAAAATCTATAACTTCAGCAACCTAACAGTGCCAACACCTCAAGCTTGGCACTGTTACCAGGTTCACACTGCTTGGTGGCACTACACAAGGCAGGCTGGGAACAGATGCCTCACCACACCTAGCTGATGCAACACTCAGATGGGATAACACAGGAATGGAATAGTGCAAATGGATAATTGTTGCAGACTAAGACAAGCAGGATACATAACTATTAAACTATTGTTGGAGTAATACTGCAAAAAGGCTATAAAGTTGGAAAGGTAGAATGAAGCCTTTGAACTGCATAAAGAAATGAGAATTATATGAATTACGTTATTAAAGAAGTACCAAATAAAGTGAGAGAGTAGATTAGATTAAATTCAATTAGATAGGTTAGGTATTCAGTTGATAGGCAGCGGCCGGGCTTCAATATTATGTAATTAGAGGAAATAAAATAAAGGGATGACATAATAGTGAAAAAGAAAAAAAATGCTTCTGGGCTCAAATCAGGCTATGCACTACGAAATTATGTTTTAATGTGTCGAAGTAATTAAGTAGATTTCCTCTACATAACATTTTCGCCGCTAACCTAAGCCAACCTTCTCCTAACTATCACATTAAGTCTCCTGGAGAATGAAATAGTTAAGGGTATTCCCAAACCAACCCTATTGCTACAGATAACCTCACAGCAGATGGTTATAAGGGGAGGTAGGTGTTAGTTCCTCTTCTTCTTCTTGTGGCCCCGTGACCCTCGTGTGCTGTGTTGTTGTTGTGGTGGGGACAGGGAGGATGAAAATAAACCTTTGATATAACTAATAACACACAATAATAGTTATAAAAGGTAGAATACATGTATATTGACTTTTTTACATGTATGTGTGTAGTTATGAAATGCCAAGAATAGTTTGAACAAATATAAGATTGAAGTATTTAAATATTTAAGTGGGTGAAGGCTTTTAATAAGAAGGTTGTAGGAAAAGTTCTTACGATCAGTAGTCAGGATAGAACAAGAAATAACGGATTCAAACTAGAAAAATGTAGATTTAATAAAGAAATAGGCAGAAATTGGTTTACAAATAGGGTGGTAGATGATTGGAATAGACGCAGTCAGCAGGTAGTTAGTGCAAAGACAATAGGGAGTTTTAAGAGAAGACTAGATGACTTCATGGATGGGGATGGGAGGTGGGTGTAGGTAATAAGGGGGATAGGATTAACAGGAACTACCTAGTGCAGGCCTCCGGGCCTTTTGTAGCTTCCTTATTTACCTAAAAATGGTAACTATATTGAATTTTTTTTCTATGTATGTCTGTAGTTATGAAATGCCAAGAATAGTTTGTAAAAAATATAAAATAAACAATGATAACTATATATATAATATTTTTTCATGTATGTGAGTAGTTATGAAATGCCAAGAATATTTTTGGATACACATGAAATAAATACAATGGTAACTATATTAGATTATTTTTTCTTCATGTATGTATGTTAAAATGACTGAAAACCACCAAACCAGCTAAGGAGCTGTAAGGTATTTCGGTTATGGTGTACGTGTGTTATCAAAGGGATCTAAATGATTCTAAAATACCTGCTTATCCAATTAGTTATTTGGGGCTTCGAGGACTAAGATCCATATATATGACTTATATGGTTAAGAAGGGTCCATTCTATTGTATTAGTGGTTTATTATCTTGATTCGAGCACTGTTTTATTACTTTGCTTCAGAATCTAGTCCGAGTTGGAACTTTGGAAGAAAGCCGGTCGGCACAGAACCGTAAGGGTCCAAACATCGGGTGGACGCGGACGGTTTGCCCTGGTCTGTGCGGGAGGGTTACACTATACATGAAGATACTCTGCACTCTATATATTTCTACACCCATTAAATGAAGGTTAGTAAATCTCTACATCACTCCTATATTAGTGAGCCCGTGAGAACTTGACTGTGTGTGTAGTTATGAAATGCATTTTGCTGTGTTCTTCGCGTCCCCTAACGCTGGTATAAATGTAACGAGATATTATATACTAATTATTTGATCTAGATATAAACCAAGGTCAGATGTCTTTAAGAATACCAAAACAATATATTTTACTAACATTTCGTCATGGTTTGAATAAAATAGAACCATTTACGGAAACTTTATCTGAAAAAGAATGTCCACTGAATGAATTTCCAACATGGCGATTGTCTTCCATCTTCACCTTGCACGCTGTTCCCCAGGTCGGCTGTGTGATGCCTTGTACTGCATCTACAACCTTCCCTTGCACTATACCAAGTTGACATGGCGTGAACACCTCATAACACTACCAATAAACACCAAGGTGAGGTTATAACACTAAGACTAGAAGGAAGGAGAGTGGCCAGGAGGAAGGAGAGTGACGATGAGGAAAGAGTGGCAAGGAGGAAGCCGAGTGGCTGGGTAAGCTGCTTGATACTTTTAATACCTTGTTAGTTAGATATTTAGTACACGTTTTTTTACCTTACCTTATCTTGTTCATTATCTTCTCCAGTTTAACCGTGAATAGTAGTTAGATTGGGAAGGTGTGATAATGTATGTCAAAATGGCCGACCTTCCCTCACGTAAATGTTAATGCGTAGTTAGGAATTTATTTCTAAACTATACTATGTTGCCTTCCCATACCTTACCCACTTATTTTGCAGACTTAACCTGTTATTTTTATAAATTCGTAGTACCATATAACGAGTGTGGGAGGGCCTCAATTGGGGGATGGGGGGAGGTAGTCTCGTTTGGAGGGTGGTGGTGGGGGCCAGTATCGGTTGTCCCCCCTCCCCACACACTTCTAGGTTAATATATTCATTATTATTATGAACAAAATGTTATGATTGCATGTTATACAGTCCCCTAGAATCCCTACAAGCCTCTCCCTAACCTTAACAATGATCGGTGGTGGTACTACGGGGTTCACCTGCAGTCCTGCACGGGTTCCACCTGTACGGGTTCCAGAAAGTAAATAGATTAATATTAAATGAAATAATGGAAATAAATTACCTACAACTTATCTTTTTTATTTATTTTATCAATATATACTAAATTTTTATTAAATCATGAACTAAATAATTAATGAAATAAATAAACTAAAATTCACAAGTACGACAATACGTCATGAAGTACGATTTGCCATTTTAAAATAACTATATATTCTACTTAATCCTTGGAGGAAGCATACGTATACTTTTTCCAAGATTTAATCACTAATTCTCGGCGCCATCAAGGCATTCACATTTATCAACACCACCATTATAATCCCGAGTAATTAGTGATCAAATTGAGTATAGAATGTGTTGTGAACAATGAATTACCGTAATAATGGAAGCAAGATAAGGTGACCACATTGTGTTATTATGGAAAAGACTCCATGACGACAATTTATCGGTAATTATTTACATTATTACACTTTTATTTATTTTATTTGCTTGTTTTAAAGAACAATTAGTGGAGCATTGCATGATATATATATATATATATATATATATATATATATATATATATATATATATATATATATATATATATATATATATATATATATATCATGCAATGCTCCGCATAATAATGCGTCCGCATAATACTTTACGCTCCTACATCTATAATTACATTCCAATTCAATTTCATTACAGCTCAATAGAACGAACGCCTACTTTGGTATGCGATCTATAGTTTGTTTGCCTAACTTAATCATTATTATCATTATCCTTATTATTATTGATGTAATTATCATTATTATTATGATTATTATGATCATTCTTCCCACCAAGTGCCCCATCCCTCTCTTTGATTCTCTCTCTCTCTCTCTCTCTCTCTCTCTCTCTCTCTCTCTCTCTCTCTCTCTCTCTCTCTCTCTCTCTCTCAATAATTCTAACATTTATTTGTATGTAGAAGGCGAATAGAAATAAACTTAACATAATTTAAATATATAAATAGATTGTGTGTGTGTGTGTGTGTGTGTGTGTGTGTGTGTGTGTGTGTGTGTGTGTGTGTGTGTGTGTGTGTGTGTGTGTGTGTGTGTGTGCGCGCGCGCGCCCCATACACGCTGCACACCCCTAAAGTATTTACCGTATTATATGGGGCCGCTTGTCCCCCCCAACGTTTCAACACCAAACTAGTCCCGTGATTTCCAACACTTCACTGTTTTGTAACCTAACTAATCTGTGAACTTATTTTTTGTTATGCAAATGAAGGTGAAACTCGTTGGAAACAAAATGGTTAGTGTTTATAGGTTATTTAAATGATGACTGATGTGTTTTCTATTATTTTCTTGTTACTGAGTTGTTTTGCATTCAGCTTCTTCGTCATCTAACCTAACTTATTCATGCGTCTCACGCCCTCACTGTTTTTATTCACATATTTTTCATATATGTTTTTCCATATATTGTTGATTGAAAAATGCTTCCATATATTGATTAAAAAAGGTTTCATATATTATTAAAAAAACCTTCCATATTCTCGCTTCAAACAGCATTTTTCAATTTAATTTTGTGGAGAGACTTAATAATTTTTAGTCTTCATCCTCTCACCTCCATTTGCATCCCAGTTTCTTCAGTGTTAAGTAGGAGACAATCAATGGATTTGTGCTATATTTAACTTTTCTCAAGGTCACTACCATTTCAGTCACTTCCATTGTGGTTGTTGTTCCTCCAAGGTTCTAATTGAGTGAGGTGAGGAAGAAGGTGGATTGAGGAAAGCCAGGGAGGGGAGGGAAGGGAAGGGAAGTAGAGGGAGGGAAGGGAAGTAAGGTAAGGTAGAAAGCCTTAACCTACCCAGTGTAACTCAATTGGGCTTGTCTATTAATATCAAGTCTTGGCCAAACCTGGAAGCCTGTCCTTGGATCTTTTTGAACTAGTGTAATTGTTAGGTTAGGTTAGGTCGAGGGTTAGGTCAGGTTAGGTCAGGTTAGTTTGTCAAGGGAATACAGGTAGTAAGCAGCCCATGTAGAGATAATTCTCGAACTATACACTTATGGATCCAGTCATATGATAGCGATGGTTTATTATTATTTTTATTATAGTAATCGTTGATTCAATTCATACTTGTTTAGGGTGAAGTAATAATAGAAAAGAAAGAGGATCGTAACACACACACACACACACACACACACACACACTTACACTTACACTTACACTTAAATCCGCCCGAATAATTGAGTGAAAGAACCACATCGTATCAGACTAACTTTAATGTGTAGGAAACCGCTTCGAAGGTAAATAAATGAATGAATGAACGAACGAACGAACGAACGAAGGTGTAAATTAAGTTTAGTTTAGTTTAGTGAGTCTGGCGGTTCGTTCACTGCTACTAGTCACCGTTTGAAGTTTCGAGTCAACGAATCTGGAAGTTTAGAAACAAACCAGCTCCCTCACACACATTGAGAGAGAGAGAGAGAGAGAGAGAGAGAGAGAGAGAGAGAGAGAGAGAGAGAGAGAGAGAGAGAGAGAGAGAGAGAGAGATTTACTTTAGAGCGAATACTTCATTTTAATGCCTATGGGTCATATGTTAATGGTGGAGGCGAGGGGGATGGAAGAGGAAGAGGAGGAGGGGAGGGGGAGGGGGGAGGGGGAGGGGGAAAACGGGTACAGTTAGAGGTTTCCAGGGAGGAGGTGGTGGAGTTGGAGGGTGTTGGGGGTAGAGGTATGGTACGAGAGAGAGAGAGAGAGAGAGAGAGAGAGAGAGAGAGAGAGAGAGAGAGAGCAGAGAGAGAGAGAGGGAGGTGGGAAAATGGTAATTGAGATTCTAGAGTAAAGGGGATGTAGGGAGGGGGATACCTTATATTGGGGGGACGGGGAAGGGGGAAGGGGGATTTTGCTAATGAAGAAAAGTGAGGGGGGTGTGACGCACTCTGATGAATATTAAACACACTTAATACCTGAGAGAGAGATGAGAGAGAGAGAGAGAGAGAGAGTGAGAGAGAGAGAGAGAGAGAGAGAGAGCAGAGAGAGAGTGAGAGAGAGAGAGAGATGCATTGTGGTTGTTTTAATGATGTTTGAGTCCCTTTGTAAATGCTCACAATCCATAGAGAAAAAACAAATGATTCTTGATTGCTATTGAGGCGATAATTGTACTTTGAATTAATGACCGTTATCCCTCTCTCTCGTTACACCCCCCCCCTCCTCTCTCTCTCTCTCTCTCTCTCTCTCTCTCTCGTCTCTCTCTCTCTCTCCTCTCTCTCTCTCTCTCTCTCTCTCTCTCTCTCTCTCGCTCGCTCGCTCGCTCTGAGTTTAATTATGTTGTCTACATCCAAAATATTGACGTGTCTAAATGTCTGTTTAATATTATGTTGCATTAATATATCTTACACACGTTAAATTTACTTCATGAGGATAATAATAATTAATGATAATAATAGTCATGATAATAATAATGTATAAAACGACAATGTAGAATTTATTGGTTTTTAAAATATTTAAATATTTTTCGTTAGTCTTGAAAAAAACTCTTGATCACAACGATTAGCTTGAGTAAAAATAAGTTGTCGCAAAAAGTGTCCAATATATTTAAAAACAAAAGAAAAACAAGGCATTCCGATCACTAAACTTTAAATAAATAATGTTAAGGAAGGCATGAAAGAAGGAATGAAAGAAGGAATGAAGGAAGTAAGGAAGGAAGTAAGGAAGGAAGTAAGGAAGAAGGAAGGAAGGAAGGAAGGAAGGAAGGAAGGAAGGAAGGAAGGAAGGAAGGAAGTAAGGAAGGAAGTAAGGAATATAAGTAAGGAAGGAGGAATGCATTGTAGGCAATTATAACTTACTCACTCACTTTAAGAATATTAAAACAACAGATTATTAACTTGAAATTAACGAAGAGGGCGAGGTGAGGGGGAGGTTACCTGAGAGAGAGAGAGAGAGAGAGAGAGAGAGAGAGAGAGAGAGAGAGAGAGAGAGAGAGGAGAGAGAGAGAGAGAGAGAGAGAGAGAGGAGAGACCAGAAGAAAAAAAATAGAGGAAGTTTAGGGATTCACTTGTTGATTTGAGAAAGAGAAAAAGAAAGAAAGGAGACAAGAAAAAAGAAAATAGGAGAGGAAAGCATACGAGATGAGATAATAAGAGCTAGAGAAAGAGAGAAAAGAGTATGAAACGGAAGTAAGGGACCGTGTACTAAAGAGGAGGAGGGAGGAGGAGGGAGGAGGAGGGAGGGAGGGAGGGAGGAGGAGGAGGAGGAGGGAGGAGGAGGAGGAGGAGGAGGAGGGAGGAGGAGGAGGAGGCAGGAGAGAGGAGGAGGAAGTGAGGGAGAGAGGAGGGAAGGAGTGAGGAGGAGGGAGGAGGAGGAGGAGGAGGAGTGGAGGAGGAGGAGGAGGAGGAGGGAGGAGGAGGGAGGAGGAGGAGGAGGAGGAGGAGGAGGAGTGAGGGAGGGGAGTGCCCGGGCAGCTGAGGAGTTGGGTTGGCAGTGCGCGGGTTGAGACGATCTGCGTGTAGGTTGTGTGTCTCTCCTGCTCCACTCTCTCGCTCCCTACTCTCCGCTGGAAGCGTCGTGCGTGGTGCCGGTGTGTGTGTGTGTGTGTTGCTAGTGTTGTGTTGTGTGTGTGTGTGTGTGTGTGTGGTTGTTGTTGTTCTTGTTGTTACTGTTGCTATGATTGTTGTTACTTTTTGGTTTGGTTTGTGTGTTTTGTGTGTGTGTACTTTGCGTGAGTGTGTCTATATGTGCGTGTCTGTGTGCGTACAAGACCTTTTTTTTTTTTTTTAAGTGTCTGTTCCCACATCCTGACTAACTTACCCATATCAAAACCACCTTCTTTTCTTTTGTATACATTTAATTGACTCATTTACAAACTTCTTCCAACCGAACATTTTACAAACATTTCTCCCCCCAAAAAACACACACTTACCTCTCCACTACCACCACCACCTCTTCCTCCTCCTCCTCCTCTTCCTCTCCTCTTCCTCTTCTCTTCCTCTTCCTCTTCCTCCCTTCCTCCTCTCCTCTTCCCTCTTCCTCCTCCCCCTCCAACAGAAAATACAAACCCCTCTTACCTTCCTTCACACCCAAGAAAAGAAAATTGAGATAGAAACAAACAGTAATCCAGATGTTTTGAGTGTATTTACCTGAGAAGAGAGAGCTGAGACGAGAGAGAGACGAGAGAGAGCGAGAGAGCGAGAGAGAGAGAGAGAGAGCGAAAAAAAAAAAGAAGAGAGGGGTGGGGAGGTGTTTTCTGGGCCCATGAGGTGTGCCTCTTGAATATATTGGGCTCAGTGCACCTGTTGGCTTACCTGGAGGGAGGAGAGAAGAGAGGAGGAGATAAGGAGGAGGAAAGAAGAGGGAGGTTAAAGGCTTGGGATGTGAGAGATAAGGAGAGAACTGTGAAAATGAAAGTGTGGAGAGAGAAAGAGAAGTGATAATTTTAAGTGAAGGATAAGCGGAGTAGTGAAGAAGAGGGTTAGTAAAGGAGGAGGGTGGGGGAAGAAAGGATAGGAAGGAGGAGGAGGAAATATAAAGGAAGGAAAAGATGAGGATGAAGGAAAGGAAAGTGATGGTGAAGAAAGGAGAAGAAACAGAAGAAGAGATTTAACTCGAAAGAAGAAGACAGCGCGAGAAAGAGAGAGAGCGAGAGGAGAGAGAGAGAATGGAGAGAGAGAGGAGAAGAGAGAGATGAGAGAGAGACGAGAGAGAAGAGAGGAGAGAGAGAGCGAGAGAGAGCTAAAGCTAGTGAAAAATGACACTGTACAAAAGATCAAACGAGGGGGAAATAAGAGGACGAGAGAGAGAGAGCGAGCGAGAGAGAGAGAGAGAGAGAGAGAGAGAGAGAGAGAGAGAGAGAGAGAGAGAGAGAGAGAGAGAGAGAGCAGGTGGCCATTGAAAGCTTCTTCTTTACTTTTATAATTCAAGAGTCCATTAAACTCAATATCGTCTGCTTATTGTATGTAATATGCAAATCTAATTGAAGTGTATTTTTTATTATCTATCGAAGTATCAGTTTGAAAATTTTACTGTAAAATTGTACTGATTATTATTTTTTTTTACAGTCCTTATTCGTTTATATATTCCTCTATTTCCGTAAGTTTCAATTTATCAATTTATTTATTCTTATAGTTAAGTTGAGATTTTTTCTGCAAGTCTCACTCCTATACGTTATAAATTCCAAACAGTTACAAAAAGAAATAATATACAAGTTTCCAATAAGTAACAGAAGCATAGCAATGGAATAAACATTAGGTAAATAAATCCAAGTCCTTCTGTGTTACATTGGAATAGACTTAAGATATAGGGATTCGGTCATCAAATTCTTCCTCCATATAGAGTTACGATCCCACATTCCTGTGTGTATTGACTCATAAGGAAACACTCATAAATGGATTATATTATACTCACTATACTCATAACTCGTACGCGACTTAACCCCAACACCAGATGCAGAGAACTAAAGGGCTTAAATACCGTTGATGCTAGGGTGAGCGCTGGGTCTTTTCTACCTCGTAACCT
>JAXIVD010003682.1:0-12500 GCA_036785275.1 Cancer borealis
TATATATATATATATATATATAATATATATATATATATATATATATATATATATATATATATATAATATATATATATATATATATATATATATATATAATAAATATAAATATATATATATATATATATATATATATATTATATATATATATATATATATATATATATATATATATATATATATATATATATACATATATATATATATATATATATATATATATATATATATATATATATATATATATATATATATATATAATAAACAACCTCAACTGGAGTTGAGTTTTCCTCTCTCCAGTCGACCAACTAGCTCCCCAAACAGTCGCTGGGCACCAAGTGGTTACAGAACTACATAAAATCAGAGACATGACTGATCATGGCCATTAAGAATATCAGTAGTATTCATTGTGACTTTATTAATATACAATCAGTAGGTAATAAAACTGTCGAGATACATGAACTTATCTAGGAAAAGTCATTTGATGTTTTTTGTGTCGCTAAGACTTGGTTGCATGACGGTGATATGGCAAAAGTGCATGAGATGACCCCTTCAACTCACTTTTTCGCACTTACCGAGGTCGAATAAACGTGGGGGTGGAGTGGGGATATTTATAGTGAACACATTTTCTCAAATTAGGATGCTTGAATCTCAAAAATTTAATACCTTTGAACATATTGTGAGTTTCATGATCAATAGTAATTAAAGGGTAACCTTTATTGCTGTATACAGACCCCCTAATATAAGCTTTTTGTAATTTCTTAATGAATTTAGTGAGTACCTTGAAACCCTGAATAAGTAAATGGTCAGACTTGTATCTGTGGTGATTTTAATGTGTGGTTGGATGTTGATACTGATCGCTATAGTAGAGAATTTATTAGTATGATTGACATGCACCACTTCAGTAATATTGTGAATCAAGTGACCTCGCGTTCGGACCATATGCTGGACTTAGTGTTATGTGGTAGCACATTGGGAAAGGTTCAACATCTAGAGGTTGAACCGGACTTTTCTATTTCCCCTTGTCACAAGCTGATTACGTTTGATGTTAATGTTTGGAGAGATGTAAAGGCAAAAAAATATATTATTTTTAGATACAAGGGGAAGTTTGATTCTAAAATCTTAGTTGGTGGGTTTATGGACAGACTTGGTAAGAAATTTCAAAATGGCACATGTCCACATGTAGCTGGTACACACAGATCACTTGATACTTGCCTTGCCTTGCCACCTATACAGAAGTGTACTGCAAGGGGAGTATAATGAGATGTATCCAATGGTACAAAAAGTAATTGTTGAAAAAGATAACACTCCATGGTTTAACAATGAAATTAGAATTGCCATTAAACGAAGGAAATATAAGGAGAGGAAATGGCGAAGGATGAAGACCCATGATCAGTGGCGGCTCGTAGCTAAAGTTAGGGGGGGTGCTACATCAGAAAACTTTTAGTCATTGTTTTAATATTGTGTAAAAGGAAACAAGGATATGAAAATCAAATTTATACATAAACTTGATAAATCTTAGAGAACAAAATCACACATGTTTTATTTACTAATATCGTATTTGTTATAATTAAAGCGTAATTGTTCCATTCATTTAAAAACGAAATCCATTCTTGTTTTAATTTGCGCGAAAAGATTAATAATTTTCTCCTACCGAGCTACTACAGGGAGAGAGCACTGTAGCTCATGCAGTGCCGACCCTGGTGAGCTAGCGCGAGGTAGTATTGCTCTTTGACTCCGCGTGTGTTGTGCTTAAAAACCGTGCACCATATTCTTGAATGTGATAAATTGTATAATTAGATTATTATCCTGCTTTCAGCTATTCTATTTAATTCACTTTTTTTTTTTTATTCTTTTATTTTACAGAAGATTTAACCAATCGCCATGGTTAAATTTTCTGTAAAATAAAAGAATCGAAAAAAAGTGAATTAAATAGAATAGCTGAAAACAGGATAATAATCTAATTATACAATTTATCACATTCAAGAATATGGTGCACGGTTTTTAAGCACAACACACGTGGAGTCAAAGAGCAACACTACCTCCCGCTGGCTCACCAGTGTCGGCACTGAGTGAGCTACAGTGCTCTCTCTTCCCTAGTGGCTCGGTCCCATCTCGGACATATGCGCATGACAGCCAAGCATGGCGTCGCTGGAACTGTGAAGCGCACAGTTCTATATAAGAATGTTTGTATTATTTTCATAAACTAGGGGATGGCTACTGACATTAAGCTTAAGGATTATATAATGTACATGTATAAGGAAAGAATTAAAGGAAAAAGAACTCATTATATTGAATGTTATCGATAATATCGAGTGGAAAATAGGGGATGCTGCAGCTCCGCAGTGCCTATACACGAGCCGCCACTGCCCATGATTCATGACAAGAGTATGTAACCGCAAGGAATGCTGTAAACGGACTAATTAGGAGGCAAAAGTGTATCAACTATAAACAAATTTGCTGAGGCTGGATCGAACATGAGGAGGCTCTTTTCTTTGCTTAACAACCTAAGGGATACTAAGAAAAGACAGTTTCCTGATTTAGCTAATGAATTCATGAAATACTTTGATGAGAAAATTAATAAATTTGTTGCTGGTTATCAAGGCAGTAACACTGTATTTCAACATAGGTAATTGCCGGAGGTTTGCTTTGCTTTAGGGAAGTGACCTTTGATTATCTTGTAGTATTAATGAAAAAGATGAAGATGACATACTGTTGTAATGATCCGCTTCCCATGTCAGATGTTATCAATGATGAAAATTTTCATAATTTGTTGCAAGTTGTTTTAACAATTGTAAATGAGTTTTTCTGAATGTACATTTCCGCAAAGTGAGAAGTTGGCAATTATTAAGCCTATCTTAAAGGGCAATCGTAATCGTCAAAAAATGTCCTCCTATAGGCCGGTTTCTAATTTGTCAATATTAAGTAAAGTGCTTGAAAATATAATGCTTGACCAATTATTGGAATATCTAGTGTACATTAATGTCCTACCTGATACCCAGTCTGCATACAGAAGACTACACTCTACTGAAACAGTATTATGTAATGTTACCAATAATCTGATTGACTTCATGGATGTCGGTAAATGTGGTATGTTAGATTTAAGTGCTGCATTTGACACTGTAGTGCATGAGATACTGTTGCAAGATTTGGAGGCTATTGGAGTCACACAACAAGCGCTTCATTACCTTGAAAGCTATTTAAGTGACAGAAATTTCTGTGTTCAAGTGGGTAACGCTTTATCCGAACATTGTCCTTTACGAAGGGATGTCCCTCAGGGAAGTGTCTTGGATCCAATATTGTTCTGTATCTACATTATTGAACTTTCCCATCTCTTATGTGAACCTGGAGCGACTTTCAATCTCTTTGCTGATGATACACAGTTTTATCTGTCAATGAATAATGTATTGGACACTGAACAGCATTTGAATAGTGTTATGATTGTTATAAAAGACTGGATGGATGTGAAACAATTGAATCTGAATGAAGATAAAACTGAAAAAAATTTTGTTGGAAAAAAGGGTAACTTAAGGAGACTGGGTGGAGTGCAGAGTCTTAATGTGGATAGTCAAACTACAGTGCGCACATTAAATTCGTGTTGCTCCTGATGCAACAAACGTAAACAATGTTTCACATAGATTTTACATTAATTGAATGGATACTTACAAATGTTTAGTACTTCAAGGATCTTCCTTTCATTTTCAGGCACTTTTTGAGACGTTTTGGGACAGAATCTGCCAAGTTCCTTAAATGTTGTGGGTTAATATTCTGCCACGCCTGTTGCACTGCTTCGATCAGCTGTAGAATGGAGTGTGTGTCATGTTGCCTTAACTCACGTTAAATGATTGCCCACAAATTTTCTATTGGGTTTAAATCCGGGGATTTTTCTGGCCAGTCTTCAATGTACTGAACTTGGCAATCTTGTAACCACTGTTTCACAACATGAGCTGAGTGGCATGATGCACCGTCCTGCATAAAAATGTCAGTCTGACAAGCCTCAAAACATTCTGGCAGGTGGTCACAAAAGTTCCAGGTAGGTGTTTTTATTGAGGTTCTCATTCCTTGGCAGCACAATTAAGTTCCTCTGACCATGATAACCAAAAGCACCCCAGACCATAACACTGTCAGGGTATTTTTGGGTCTTCATTGTGTAGCGAGGGTCCAGCGGGTCACTGTCACTGCGTCGGTACACATTACCACCTCTGTTCCCGGCCACATATAACATTGCTTCATCACTCCATAGGACTTGCCTCCACTTGGTTTCATCCTACTGACAATATTTTCGGCAAAAAACAATCCTATTTTTGACTTGCTGACAAGTTAAAAGAGGTTTGCGGCGGCTGCGATAACCTAGCCTGTCATGCAGGATACACTGCACTGTTCTCCTGGAGACATGAGCCAGTAATTGTGAGTTATTTCTTTTTATTTCTCCTGCTGAAATACGTGGGTTTGCCTCCACTTGCCGCCGGATAAGGTTTATATTTCGTTCAGTGGTATTTTTTGGTCTACCAGATCGTTGTCCATGTTCCGGTACTTCCTTCGCGCCACCATCCTTAAATCGCTTTATCCACTTTTGAACAGTTCGCTCTGCTAATCCAACAATTTTTGAGATATCCGTTACTGACTGTCCTGACTTGAAGAGGGACACAATGCTTGCTAGCTGCTCTTTGGTAGAATGCTTGGGATTCTTCATATTATATGTAGAGAATTAAAACTATAGAGAATATACCGTGTTGAGACAACACTCGCAAGCATTTTGAAAAATCCGGCAGGCTGTATGTACTAACGTGATCCCCCGGGACGGTTACAGAGCAGAGCGGTGCACTAATACTACCAGATGCTCGATGTCACCCCCATCCTGTCTTGAGGGAGACACAGCACAAAGACTGTGTCAGTTAATAGCACCGCGCCATAGACTTTGCTACGGACCAACTTATGAGACAAGCTATTTGAACTCATCCCTCAGCCATCACAATTGTATGAGAGCAGTTATATTTATCGTGCAGCACTCATTTGACTAAAAAAATAAGCAACTTAATGAGCTATGTCCGATCTATCATTAATTCCATAACATTGTGTGTCGATCACATCATCTTGTGAGCCTGACCTGCTGAGAGGAGGACGTGCTGCTACTCGCTCGTGCTACAAGGGATACCAGGTTGTATTATCCATTACAGATATTTTATTGTGTTTTTGTGTGGCAACACAAGGGATACCAGGCTATATTTTTACCATAAGTATTTTATTGTGTTTTGTGTACATTTTTGTGAAAAAGTATTTAGATGGCTGAGTGCGTAGTACTCAATATAGGCGAGGAGGTTACAGGTATGGAGGGTGGAGTGGTGAGGTGTGGTTCTTGTGGAATGGAGAGACAATGTAAGGTAAGTGGATGTAAATTGTGTGAAGTGTTAGCTAGAAATGTAGCCTTAGAGGAAGAGGTTAAGGAGGTGAAGGTTTCGTTGGCACAGACGAGACAACAGTTATTAGAGCTAAGGCAGGAAGCTAGCGTCAGGTCACGAGACTCAGGTCAGGTTAGGTCAGGTGACTCAGGTCAGAGACAAGGGGGGAATAGTTGGAGGATTGTGGGTAGGGGGGGGTGAAGGGGAGCGTGAACCTTCCCTTGTGTGAGGTGGAATTTCCTCCCCTGGGTCAGGTAGAGTGTAGCAACAAGTTTGGCTTGTTAGCTACACAGGAAGAGGAAGAGGTGGTGATAGAAGTAGGAGCAGGTGAAGGGGACAGGACACCCAAGGCAAAGATAGTGAAGAGGAAGTTGGATGGGAAGGAGGGTGGGAAGGTGAGGAAGGACAGGGAAGGGTTAGAAGGATCGCAGGAAGTGTTAGTTCTGGGTGACTCTAGGATTAGGTATTTAGACGAGACCTTCTGTGAAGCCGACAGGGCAAGGAGGATGACGTGTTGTCTTCCTGGGGCCGGAGTACAGGACGTGGTAGAGAGATACAAGAAGGTTGTGGAGGGGACGGGGAAAGAGGCGTTAGTGGTGGTTCACGTGGGCGTGAACGATGTAGGCAGGGTAAGGTCAGAGGAGCTAGTGCTTAGGTATAGGGAGCTTCTGAGGGAGATAAGGGAGAGTGGTAGGAGGTGTATAGTCTCAGGGATGCTCCCTGTACAGGGGCTGTTAGAGGCTGGTGGCTCTCACATGCCCTTGGCCTGAACGAGAGGTTGATGAGGATGTGTGGGGAGGATGGGGTAGGTTTTATGGATGAGTGGAGCAGGTTCTATGGGAGACAGGAGCTCTATGCCAGGGATGGTGTACACTTCAGTAGGAAGGGAGTACAAGAACTTAGTGAGTGTCTTGAGAGGGCTGTTAGGCAGTCCAGTCAGGGAAACTAAATATTAATAGAGGTAAGGGTAATAGAGACAAGGGACGGGGTAAAGAGAGGGAGGTGCATGAACTAAGTGTCTTTTATACAAACAGTAGAAGTGTAATAAATAAGATAGACACACTTAGAGGTATCGCATGTGTTGAAGAGTTAGATATTTTAGGTATTACAGAAACTTGGTTAGATATTGCAAGCAAACATTTCTTACCTGAAGTAGGAATAGATGGGTACACTTTTTTCCACAGGGATAGAGTAGGGAGGAGAGGGGGAGGTGTGGCACTGTACGTTAGAAACGCATTAAATAGCTATGTCAATACCACAATAAAAACAGATAGGAATACGGAGTCATTATGGATTGACATTATTATAGGAGGGAATAAGTTAGTTGTAGGCATTATATATAGGCCTCCAGATTTAGGCGAAGCAGCTAGTGTACCCCTGATGCAGGAGCTTGCAAGGGCATCTAGGTATAATAATGTGTGCATTATGGGGGCCTTTAATTATAGGAGAATAGACTGGGATAGTATGACAGGAGACGGGTGCTCGGAGGAATTCTTAAATGTCGTCCAGGATGGTTTTTTCACACAACTTGTAAGGGAACCAACACGACAGGGAAATATTTTAGATCTGGTCTTAACTAATAATGAAACTTTGGTAAGTCAGGTTGAGATAGGAGCGAGATTTGATGTTAATGACCACCACGAAATTAGATTCAAGATTAATGCAAAGAGGCAGGTAGAACAGAACACTGCTTTAGTACCAGATTTTAGAAAAGGAAATTACCAGGGCCTCAGACATTATTTCCAGGGTATAAATTGGGAGGGTATAGGAGTAGGCAGAGAGGAGGATCAAAACATTGAGGTAGAATTGCATTATAATAACATAGTAAGGGAAATTCATACAGGGCAGGAACAGCATATACCTAAGAGGAGGATTAGGTCAAATAAAAATTATCCAAAATGGATGAATAGCAACATTAGAAGGGAAATTGGATTAAAAAGGTGACTCTATAGGAAAATTAAAAGGGGAGAAGTACAGGTAGTAGGGCAGTATAATGACCTAGCTAGGAAGGTTAAAAAGGATATTAGGACTGCAAAGAGGAATTATGAGGTTAAGATAGCTAGAGATGCCCAGCAGGATCCAAAAGGATTCTATCAGTTGTACAAGGCTAAAACAAAGGAAAGAATAGGACCTCTTAAAGGAATGGATGGCAGCTTGATAGAAAATGGTGAGGATATTAGTAAGGAATTAAATAAATACTTCTTGTCTGTATTTTCTCAAGAAGAGTCGGGTAGGGAACTGGAGCCAGTACAGATCTTTAGGGGACAAGAGGATGATAAATTAAGCGAAATAGACATAAGTAGGGAAGTAGTTAGCAAGGAAATAGATAGACTTAAAAAGACTAAATCTCCAGGGCCGGACGACATTTTTCCGAGGATTCGTAGGGAATGTAGAGAAGAACTCGTTGATCCTATTGCAATGATTTTTAGAGAATCACTAGACACAGGAGTAGTTCCTAGGCTATGGAGGCAGGCAAATGTAGTTCCTATATTCAAGAAAGGAGATAAGGCAGAAAGTAGTAACTACCGCCCAATTAGTTTAACATCAGTGGTAGGTAAGATGTTAGAAGCTATCATAACAAGGGCAATTAGGAAACATTTAGATGAACACAAGCTAATTAGACATAGTCAACATGGTTTTAGCAAGGGGAAGTCATGCCTCACAAATTTATTATCCTTCTATAGGAAAGTATTTGAAACAATAGATAAGGGGGACGAGTATGATATAGTTTATCTGGACTTCAGTAAAGCCTTTGACAGAGTACCCCATAGGAGACTATTAAGTAAAGTTAAGGCTCACGGCATAGGTGGGAAGGTACTAGAATGGATTAGGGGATGGCTTATTGGTAGGGAACAGAGGGTACAAATTAATGGGAAGAAATCAGAATGGGGTAATGTCACTAGTGGGGTACCACAGGGATCAGTACTAGGACCATTGTTATTCATAATTTATATAAATAACTTAGAGACAGGAATAAATAGTGATATCAGTAAATTTGCCGATGACACAAAGATAGGAAGACAGGTAAAGAATTTAGACGATGCTAGGATGCTGCAGGATGACTTAAATAGGCTGTACGAGTGGTCAGAGAAATGGCAGATGCAGTTTAATGTTAACAAGTGTAGCATTATGAGCGTAGGTAAAGGAAATAGATCTGTAGACTACACATTAAATGACACTACCTTAGGAAGGTCATATAGTGTGAGGGATTTAGGAGTTCAAATAAGCAGTGACTTGCGCCCCAGGGAACAGTGTATTATAGCTAGAAATAGAGCCAACAAGATACTGGGATTTATTAGTAGGTGTGTGACAAATAGGAGTTCTGAGGTCATTCTGAGGTTGTATTTAGCGCTAGTTAGACCCCACATAGATTATGCAGCTCAATTTTGGTCCCCTTATTATAGGAAGGATATAGGCTCCTTGGAGGCAGTTCAGAGAAGAATGACCAAGATGATTCAGAGGCTGAGAAATTTACCCTACAAAGATAGGTTAAAACGTCTTAATCTCCACTCCCTAGAGAGAAGGAGGGCAAGAGGGGATATGATTGAGGTTTTCAAATGGGTGAAAGGAATTAATAAGAGAAACATTGATCAGGTTTTAGAATTTAGTACCCAGGATAGGACGCGTGGAAATGGGTACAAGCTAGAAAAACTTAGATTCAGGACAGACATAGGTAGATATTGGTTCACAAACAGAGTCGTGAACGATTGGAATAGGCTGGATAGACACGTAGTAAGTGCTGAGTCAATAGGTAGCTTTAAAAGACGGCTGGATGAGAGTATGGATAGGGATGACAGGTGGGATGGCTAAATATTGGATTATTCCAAGGGAGGGGACAAGGAACTGCCTCGTATAGGTCATTAACTGGTCTCTTGCAGTCTCCTAATTTCTTATGTTCTTATGTTCTTATCAAATGTCCCCAGCCTCTGACTCTCACCAGATGCTGAGTGATGCATTATGGAACTTTACGTTCACCAGAGACAAAGGGGCGTAAGCCAGATTCTGTTGAAAAATGTCTCAGAGTTGCTGAGAATCAAACGAAAGCCTCTTTACTTTTTATACCATACATAACACTAATTATACCAAGTTAACTAATGTGAAAGGGATGTTTACTTTTATTGACGCTTGTTGCGTCAGGAGCCGCACGAATTTAATGTATAACCCAGAAAGTTCGGAACTTGGGGGTAATTCCTGATAAACACATAACTTTGAATGACTAGCTTAACCCTTCCACTAAGGCCGGGCCGGAATCGATTCCGGCGATTCCACTAATGAGTTACTGGAATCGATTCCGGTGAGTGGAATCGATTCCATACTTCAATGAATACTTGCCTCTTCCGATTCCCAGTCGGGACATTTGATTGGTCGACACCCTGTGACGTATGAAATGGGTTGCCAGTGCGCCTGGCAGTATATATATATATATATATATATATATATATATATATATATATATATATATATATATATATATATATATATATATATATATATATATATATGTGTGTGTATATATATATATATATATATATATATATATATATATATATATATATATATATATATATATATATATATATATATGTATATATATATATATATATATATATATATATATATATATATATATGTATATATATATATATATATATATATATATATATATATATATATATATATATATATATATATAATATATATATATATATATATATATATATATATATATATATATGTATATATATATATATATATATATTATATATATATATATATATATATATATATATATATATATATATATATGTATATATATATATATATATATATATATATTATATATATATATATATATATATATATATATATATATATATATGTATATATATATATATATATGTGTATATATATATATATATATATATATATATATATATATATATATATATATATATATATATATATTATATATATATATATATATATATATATATATATATATATATATATATATATATATATATATATATATATATATATAGGGAGTTGCCATCCCCACCGCACCTCAGTCAAGCCCAGGTCTTCAGGGGGAAACTTGTGTTGCGCAGCACCATATATGCTTAGTAAATTATATATGAATAATTTTCATGGTTTGATATTTCCTTGTTATACATTAACCCTCCGCGTCATTAAAAGAAATAATTTTTTTTTTAAATATTCATACTGGCCTTATTGAGACTGTCAAAAAGGTGTGTGTGTGTGCCGAGAATACTCTCTACGGCGCCCAGCCACCGGCCAGAATGAATACTGGTTGCCGGAATCTTTAAGCTTTGCAAACGAATACCATCACTGGTATCGTCCCGCGTGGCCACCGGCCGAAATGAATACTGGTTGCCGGAATCGCTAAGCTTTGCAAACGAATACCCTCACTGGTATCGTCCCGCGTGGCCACCGGCCGAAATGAATACTGGTTGCCGGAATCGCTACGCTTTGCAAATGAACACCCTTAATGAATACTGAATATCTCTCCCCGCTCTAAGTGAGTGAGTGAGTGCCGAGTGGACGGAGCTAACCTGCGGAATCGATTCCAACGATTCCGTGGGCTTCGGTATTCGGAATCGTGAATACTCAAATTACCGATTCTTGCCCACTCCTACCTTCCACTGCCGTCTACAGAAATTTCTGTAAACCAAATTATTAATTATAACGACAAATTGGCAACTACCGGGCATGCAAGCATTAACCACGCCCCTTTTCAAATCAGTCATACCCCATCTGTCACAAGGGAAGGTGTGCTGCTCCATGCCAACTCAAAATACCCGTCACATCTCACACATAAGCAAGTGTTTTAGGACAACTTATAGTTGAGACTAATCTTTGCTTTACATATATATAAACAGTAGTAAATAATACAATAGTCAGCAATAGGATATAGGTACTCAAAACTTGTCGCTTCTCAAATTCATGATAAGTAGGCTAGCATAATATTGCAAAGATATAATAGAATAAGTATATGTATGAATTAGCCTGTTTGCAGTGAGCATTTTGATACCAGACAGCGCCAGATTTTGTAATTTTTGCCGGAAAATAAATACTCTTTGGGGCAAGTTTTACAAGCTTACACAGGTGTATTGTTGCACATTAATGCGTCTGAAATTTAAGTCAATTAATCTCATGATGTCTGACGGCATATGACATCGTTTAAGCCGCTATTCATAATTTCATATGATATTCTTAAGACAGCTTATATTTGTATCAAGGCAAGCAATTTGTCATTTTCTACTTATCTCAATGGGCATATACCAATACATACTTTCATTTGAATGTACCAAACAATAGGCAAATCCATGTAATGTATAGAAAATATAATTTTGTGTCGCAGACTTACTTTTTTCCAGTAGAACATAAGAACATAAGAAATTAGGAGACTGCAAGAGGCCAGTTAATGACCTATACGAGGCAGTTCCTTGTCCCTCACCCTTGGAATAATCCAATATTTAGCCATCCCACCTGTCATCCCTATCCATACTCTCATCCAGCCGTCTTTTAAAGCTACCTATTGACTCAGCACTTACTACGTGTCTATCCAGCCTATTCCAATCGTTCACGACTCTGTTTGTGAACCAATATCTACCTATGTCTGTCCTGAATCTAAGTTTTTCTAGCTTGTACCCATTTCCACGCGTCCTATCCTGGGTACTAAATTCTAAAACCTGATCAATGTTTCCCTTATTAATTCCTTTTACCCATTTGAAACCCTCAATCATATCCCCTCTTGCCCTCCTTCTCTCTAGGGAGTGGAGATTAAGACGTTTTAACCTATCTTTGTAGGGTAAATTTCTCAGCCCCTGAATCATCTTGGTCATTCTTCTCTGAACTACCTCCAAGGAGCCTATATCCTTCCTATAATAAGGGGACCAAAATTGAGCTGCATAATCTAGGTGGGGTCTAACTAGCGCTAAATACAACCTCAGAATGACCTCAGAACTCCTATTTGTCACACACCTACTAATAAATCCCAGTATCTTGTTGGCTCTATTTCTAGCTATAATACACTGTTCCCTGGGGCGCAAGTCACTGCTTATTTGAACTCCTAAATCC